>SNQJ01S0202605.1:0-16611 GCA_010110895.2 Picea sitchensis | reverse complement strand
GGCTTGGTGTCCCTTCAGCCGAATTCAGACCGATATTCTTCGTCAGACGCCACCTTAACTGTGCATGGCTCATGTAAGGGAAGTAGTTGAGCCATTAAGAGCCAAGTTAGCGTGCGTAGACCTCCTCTGGCTAGTCGAGAACTCGACATGGCTTCTCTGGAAAAATGGGTACACAGGACCCTCTCGAGTAGACCGCTTTATAGACCCTCCATACCTCACACTTAATTAATGAGGGGAGGTTTCAACCACCCCTTCTTGTCTTCATTTACTCCAAGCGAAGACCAGGATCAAGGTCGGGTCTGATGGAAACTGTAGGTCATGATGATCCTCTCTATGAATGAAACCCGACGCCCTTGGCCCCTTTCGCGCAACTCTTTTCTTTTCCCCAGTGACCACGGGCTGTGACCCTATGTTTACTCTCAAAGGCGCTTTCGGCGTTCGTGAATAGGAAGGGGCTGATCCCTGTTTCTTGAAATTGCGATGAGAGAAACACTGAGACGGCTTAATCTGGTGCCACACATCCCTCTAGATCTGACGGTTTTGAATTCTCCCAACGATGTTGTGGGCCTGGGTCCTGGACACTCCTAACACCTCGCGCATCGAGAATACGATGACGCTACACCTTACACCTCAAAATCACGATGGGAGAAATAGCGAGGAGCCTAATCGCGCACCAGGTGTCTCCTGTGGATGGACGACTGAGATTGCTCCGTAATACTGCGGGCCGAACTTTGGGTGCCTTCGGCGCTTTCGGGGTTCGGGGTTAAAGATATAGGACAACATGGAACCTTCACCCTTCGAACTCCCAAATGTCAAAACGCTGATGCAACTAGATCTCGCACCATGCATCCTCTGGATGGACGACTGTTATCTTTCCCTGCAGATAATATGGGTGCTATCCATTGCACTAACCTCGGTGCAACTTCACTAACCACGATTTCCCACCAACCATTGATCTGATCCTTTGGATGAATCCTAACCGTTGAAATCAGACTGCTCGCTCTCTTGATTTAAGCCCGAAATGGATTTCTTTTGTGAGCTGCGCTCGGTGCTCATCGCGCCACTTGCAGACCTGATCACTCTTGTGCTTTGGACGAGAAATGTTACTAATAGGTTCAATGATGCCATCTTCGAGCATATGATTGATATCATCTTTAACTTTCTGTTTATATATGGGGTCCAGTCTATAGGGTTGTTGTCTAATAGGTCTCGCTTCAGGTCTGAGTGGTATCTTCATCTCTCCCAGTTCTCCTCCTATACCCTTCATCTCTATAAATGTTGTGGGAAAAAGGTCGTTATATTCACGCAACAATTATGCTATGCTTTCTACTGTTTTCTCATCCCAATAGTCTCCAATGCTGTCCATTTTGGGTTGTTCAGTTGTCTCGATGTTAACTCTATTTATCTTGATTGGCCCGGCAATGACTTCTGATTCTATGGGTGGTCCTTCCACATCTCTTTCACCTTCTACTTCTTCGATCCCAATGTCACGTGGGTCATGTTCATTTGGTGCTTCCTCCTGGACATGATAACATGACAATAGTTCCTTGACTGTCTGTTTATTTCATTGTTTCTCTTCTATGATAAATTTTGTTTCCGGTACTTTGATGAATATTACTCCTCTTATTCGTTTGAGAGTTGCATCTATGTTGGGGTTCTCATGCTTGAATGAGAAATTGGTTGTGAAGTTTTGTTGCAATGTCCTCCATGTTGTAGTTCCTTTTTGCAATTCCTGGTCTGTGTACCAGTTCGTTGGTATGCCCTATAAAGTATGTATGAAGTAATGAGGCCATTCCTCTGGTGGTGTAGTTTTTCACAGCATTTTTCACTTCGCCAAGTGTTCCACTAGTGCCTCTTGTCCTTGGTATTGTTGTTGTTTGTTGTATTTATGTTCTGCATCGAACCTTATACGCAGTAGTCACTTACATTGATACCAGTCTGTAATGGTCTCTTTATGTGCGCCCCATCATCTTGCGGGTGTGGTCCTAAGTGCTAAGTCAAGTGATAACAGTCATTGGTCTTCTAATACTTTGTCTTCATATTATGTCAAGAATGTTTCCAAATCATTTAGTCCATGGAAACTGGGTGGTTCTCTGATTTTTGTGCCTACCCATCTTACTGTGCGGTCTATTCTGGAACATCTTCGCTTGGATACTTCGTGTAGTCTTTGCTGCTAGTTTTCTAACCTGTTGTCTGAGTCTGTTGCACATGAAGTAATGCTCCACCAACTGAGTACCCTGTCTTCATTTGGGTTTACATAATCCTCATTGCGCGCAGTTGTTTTGTACAGCTGGACGATCTTTTCTAAGTCCAGGCAAGTGGGTTCTATGAACCTCTCTACTTCTGATGGATCTAGTAGTGCTATGACCCTGTATTCTCCGGATTCAAATGTCATNTTTCTTGGTTTTCAAATTGATTATGGTTTTTTTTTCAAACGCCCAATCCAAACCAAGCAGTGCCAGGTAAGGTGTTGTGTCGTCATCTATTTCAATGACTTCAAAATTGTCTTTAGTGCGCACTCCATCAAGATCTATTGTCACTCCTTTCAGTCTACCTATTGGTAGGACTCTATGTTGGTTTTCTAGTTCTAATTGGACATTTGAGTATCCCAGTGTTGGCTCTCCCATACATTGCCAGGTCTTCTTGGGTAGCACATTCCCTTCGAATCCTAGGTCTAGTATAATGTCTCCCATGTTGAAATATCCAATGTTAGCATTTAGTCTAAATTCCCTACGTGTTCTTCTTCTAGTGTGTAGGTGATTGACAATTTTTGGTTGTAGTTTTTCTTCCGTCTCCCTGCTAGATTTATCTAGTATGTTTTTCAATATTTTCACAGATGAAGGATCACTTAATATTTTCACGCATGATTTCAAAAATCCTTTGATTGCACTTACTTGTCCCTTGGGCTGCATTCCGTTGGTATGATCCAATGATGGCGGCATCTCATATTCTAGGGCTTCCTTGAATGGTTGCACAGTTGAAGTCAACGTTGTGTCCTCTGACTCATCCTTCTGAAATTCTTGTTTGGCTTCCTTAAAAGTATTGTTTTATTTTGGCGTGTCGAACTGCTTTCTTGGTTCGATCTTCTTCTTTACCCATTGGTTTTGTGTTGGGTCCTGCCGAACTGTGTCACTTCCTATTTTTCGTTCCTCCACGAGTGAAAATATTGATGTTTCATCCATCTTCCCTGCTTCGACTGAAGTCCACTGGACATTCTGATTTTTCTGGTTCCTCTTTTCCTGAATCTTTACTAGTAGTGTTAGACATTCCTCTGTATCATGGTCCGATGCGCGACAATACATACAATTTGTTGGTGGAAGTGGACATTCCCGTGCATAATCTCCTGGTTGCTGACAATTCTGACATGTGACTAGTCCTCTACCATGTCTAAAACCTCCTCTGGCTCGTCCTTCTCCTCGGTAGCCTGCTCGGTCACCTCTCGGTGTGTTATACTATGGTTCCTGATTATACTACGTGGTATTGTACTGGGGTTGTGTCGGGTTATACTACGGTTACACGTTATTGTATTGTTGTTGCGCAGTACTGTACCACTGTTGTGGAATATTGTATGGAGTTGGGGCTTGATTGAACTATGCCACTACTTTCCCAGACATCAATTCGGCCTGTACCATGTATGCATCTGATGTTCTTTCATGCATCAGCTCCATAGTTCTGCAATCTTTGTCATCATGGCCTACAAACTTACAAAAGGTGCAATATGAATTCTTCAGAAATTTATGGTATTTCTACATCATCGTGAAACGATAAGGGTCGTGACCTGGTTTCTTGCATATTTTACACCATAATGCTCCCTGTGGTAGCGGATTTGACATACATGTTTCCATATATTTCGCGGATGTTGGGAATTCGTTCTTGTGGTTTTCTTCTGTCCTACATGCAGTGCACCAAACGACTTCTCGTTTGTCCTTGTTCTTATTCTGATTCAGCTGAAATGTTAGATTCTTCAAATCCTCCTTTAATTCCTCCATAGCTGGGTCCATCTTCTAGCACTAGTTCTCTTCTAGTTGCAAGGTTTCCTGTAGAGCCTCTGCCTACGTCTGAAATTTCTATTGTTGTAAGGGATATTTTAAGTGTGGGAGTAGTGAGTTGACAAACAGGTGTCGATGTTGCATCTCAGTCATAAGGTATTTTAGTTTTCCCTTTAGTCACTTGAATCTATGGTCAATCTCCCATACAGATTCTCCTGGTTTCTATCTTATCCGATCATCTCGTTCATGTACTGATCCTCTGAGCTCGGCTTATGGAACTCATTAATCTGTAGCTTCTTAATGTCTACTAGTGTCCTCGTCATCCCAGGGGCACTGTTTGTGTCTAGACTCATGTACTAGTCTAGTGCGCGGTCTCTTAGCGTAATCAATAGCTGCACGAATTTGGTATCTTCATCAGTGATCTATTTTGCCTCCCAGATATTTGAACAAATGAACAAATTCTTCTCGGGGTCTTCTGTTGCTTCTCCTCAAAATTCTGGTAATTTGATAGTGGGATCGTGTCCTGCCATTATGAATATTGAACTACTTCCTCCTCCACGCGATGTCGATACTTGACTAGTGCTGCCTAAAATGTCTCCTCCAATTGTTTCTCCTAGTGTAGATGTACTTCTTGTTGTTTGAATTCCTTCAAACTTTGGTTGTCTAAACGGTGGTGTTCTCTTTGGTGTATTAGTCGCACATGGGTTTATGGGTTCCACAATGACATTAATATGGATAGGATGGTTTCCTTCTCCTCCCATTCTTGGGCCTCTCATCTTCCTCTCATACGTTGCACGTAGGATTTCCTCAATCTACTCCACAGTCCGGAGATCCTCTACCTCTTCCTTATCGCTCGCCAAGCCTTCCCTCGCGACTATGGCTCTCTTCTTGGTATTGAACTTATATTGGTAGGGTAATCCACTACGCGTCGTTCCTGATGAAGCCAATATCCGCTTGAGTTGGTCGTCATCCATCATGAATGGGTCCAAGGGTTCCTCCTCCTTCTTACCTTTATCCTCACCTCCTTCCATTTATCCTCTCTATGTTAGTGTTTCCCCCCTTTCCCCATGCACGTAGGGAAGTTTAGCTGTCTGATTCCATTGTCATTACACCTTTGTTATATAGCAATATCTTAATAGAAGTATGCATGGATTGAATGTACCTTCCTCGAGGTCCACGTATAAATTCTTGCTCTGCTACGTTGTATGACTTCGCTGTGTCAACTACAAATTCGGTGATGAAACTTGCCACAATACTATCAAGCCAAAAGTCTATTGCGTGGGTGAATTTGTTGTTCACCTGTTGTAACTTCTCAATCTGTACCTGAGTCCAATCTAGCTATCGGATCTGGTTCGTCATGTGGTTATCCTTCAACCTTAGTATCCACTCCTGTAATAAATGTGGAAAGTCACAGAAAAAGACTTCGTGTAAATCAGTAAACACGTATTTATCTGGATATTTGTGAGGTGTGATTCTAGGGTTTCTATTGTCTTTTTGGGAAAACTCTAGTGCTTTGGTTCTCAACCAACCTTCGATTTATGATTTCGTGGGGTTCCACGGTCTCAACATTCCCTTCTAATGGCTCATTGGTCTTCTTGTTTCACTCATTCTTTTCTCGTTCAATCTATCACATCTACCCAGTCCTCTCTTGTTCCTTCTAACATAGCAACGAAACCATTTGTTGGTTTAACTGCTTTCTTTTACCATCTAAGTTATTGACCCAAGGTTCATGTCTTTTGGGTTTCCAACAAATCCTCTAAAACTATTGGCCCTCCTGGTAGACCAGAAGGCAACACAGTACACAGAGTGCACTACACAGTCTCACCCAAGATACCTTTAAATGGGTGGATGTAAGACTCATACGTTTATAGCCTAGGATTGAGTATGAGATATGGGATTTTTAATACGAGCCATCTACTATGAATCATGATTGCATTCTACTAGTACTCATGGGTGTGCATCTACCTTTCATAGTTTATTTCCCGAACAACACAATCGTATTCCATAACAATGCATTAAATCATTTATTAAGTATAACAATTAACTGCTGAAAGAAAAAGATATACATACATTCATCACATTGCACAGATATTACCATGGTTCACCCCCTCCTGGGATACGTCCACAAATATTTGTCTCTTGGCTCTTTTATTATGGCAGTTTTGCATCTCCAGCGTCGCGTGCTTACAATTCCCTCTGATGGGTAAGATCTGTATGAGGTGAACTAGATTGCACCAGGCTCCATAGCCTATGATCTAATCCTCAGATCTTCCTCCTCTCCTCTTTTCTTAGCTCAAAAAATTACAAAATTGGTCCAAAACCATATTACATAACGCATCAACTTGTATCTAGCTACGATAGATCATTACAAAAGTTGAACTAATACAAAAGCGAATCAACCTCTCTATGATACCTGTGTATCTATATTTATACATATCGGGTTATTTAACCATTTACAATGTATTACGAAAACCCTAACCCTACCAACGTTAGGTCTTTCTCCCCTGCATGCGTGATGTTCTTCCTCCAGCTGTCGTTTTCCTTGTGCACGCTTTCTTGCATGCGCGCGTTTTGTGTTACCTTCCAGCTGTTACTTCCATTTCTGCGTTCTTTCTTTCCCATGATCATCCTTCTTTCCACTTCGTCTTGCTGCCAAAAGAGAGAGCATGCCCTATTTCAGTAATAGAGGGAGCAACTGGTCAGGAGGATTGGAGTGAAATTGTGGTAGAGGAGACAGAGTCATTTCTAGAGTGGGAGACATAGATACATCCAAATGATGGTGAATGAGATACCTCCCATGCTAAGAGGGAGTGTTGTTTATTGTAGCTTCAGTAGGTATTTCAACAAGAGGCCAAGGTTCCAGGCTTGTGGGAATATTCATTGGCACCATATTATCCTTTTATTTTAGTGAAATTGGCCACAGAATGAGTCTATGACCTCATGGAAAAGTTGATGGGATTTGTGGGATTGTGATGGGTTGTCACACCCACAAAGAGGAATAAAATATTCTAATTAATTGTTGAGTTTAGAAGGGGTTCCTAAACTCACTCATTGGACTTCTATATAAAGGATATATTTCATTGTGATATTAGATCATTTGTGCAAGGATGGAGTTAGCATAATTGATTATGTACTTGTGCTAAGTGACTTGGTGTTTTCAGCAAAGAGAAATTTTGCCTGATGGAAAACCTAACCTAGGGTTGAGGACTCTCTATTTTCTATTCTTGGCGGGGAAAATCACAACACATGTGTGGGAGAGAGAGATAGTCACATAAATGAAAAAGTGTATGAGTGGAGCAAGTTGTACGGAAGGGTCCGTACAGGTTTTTGTGCATGTATGCGGGTTTCAGTGGGAACAGTCGCATATGCATGCGGATTGCAGTGGGAACAATCATGTACATCCGTACAGAGCTACCTGGGTAGGTGTAGGTCTTTACAGGGCTTACATGTGACGTCAACAGGTTGTACAAGTGGTTTTCAATAGATTTGTGGGCATAAGATATTTCCAGGATATTTTCTAAGGTTTGGTTTTCTTATTTATATGGTTATTGGAGGACAAGGTTCTCCTCATATTTTGGTGTTATTTGTATTCGTTGAGAGGACAAGGTTGTCCTCAAATTTTGTGATATTGTACTAGTTGGGAGGGTTGGTTTTTCCCTCAAAATTTTTGAAGTTAACAACGTTTTAGAACATAAATATTGTTTCCCATATGTGTTGATGATTCATCTTTGATATTTTGTGTTTCCGCTACATGTAATTTCAGTCAATAATTTTCAGTGTAAAGTTGTTCAGTGATAAAAACCAAGGTTTTACTATTAGATCACTAGGAAACAATTTCCAAATCATAAAATTAGTCACATAAGAGTGTATGTGAAAATTGACATATGACAGCGAAAATGGATAGATGTGAAGCCATTTGGCTTCACAGGTGCTTACATGTTTATTTGATTAGGAGTTGGAGCCTACAATGATATACTGTGATAATCATAGTTGTATCAAACTCTCGGAGAATCCAGTATTCCATGATAGATCCAATCATATAGAGATAAGATACCACTTCATTAAATATAGGATCCAAAAGGGAGTAGTGAACCTTTAGTATATTTACACGGATGAGTAGGATGCAAATATTCTCATGAAACCCTTGGAGAAATGGAAGTTTGTATTCTTCAAAGATAGACATGGAGTGGTGCATAATACCTTCCTCACTAAGAGGGAGTATTGATGCTAGTGGTAGCATCGGACATGTATTTCCACACAGGTCTATGATTCTCGACATGTGGAAATCGTCCAAAACCTTATACCTTGAGTTTACATTAATTAAAAGAATTATTAAAGTAAAGTGATTTTATTAATTAATTATGTAATTAGTTAATTGATTTATTTAAGGAAAGTGCTAAAAGTAATTAGCATGTAAATATAAAGTACATGTGAGAAGTAATCTCAATCGTCAATCACTTTGGATATTAGAAATAAATTATTACTCATGATTATAAAAGCAAGGCTAGGGTGAAGGAGAAAGACAATTGAAACTTGAGAAATCTTTGTTAGGTTGATCAAGAGAGATTGATAGAGGACAGAGAGAGTTGGATCATGAAGGAATGTGATTCAATATATTGGATAGGTGGAGAAGGAATTCCAACTAGAGATCAGGTCAAGGAGAAGAGAGAACATAGACAACACAGTCGAGTTTCAGCAAGAGGAAGCCACAGGAAAGTGTAGTGTCGTACGGAATTTCCTGTATAGTATTTTTGTACATGTACGTGGGTTTCAGTGGAGATATTCATATACATATGTGGGTTTATTGAAGGAAAGACGCGTACACCTAGAAAAGCATGTAGTTTTGGGTCATACAATAGACTAGACTTTTCCAAGTTTGTATGTAGTTGTATTTCTCTTAGTGGGCCACTATCCCTGTTACATGAGCCCTTATTTTAGCATAATAAAATCATTCTTAACACTAGTTTTCCCTCCAGGGTTTTTCCAGGGGTATCTACCCAAAAATATTGGTGTTTATGTGTGCATGCTTTGGTTTCCATTTTTTCTTTTGCTAGATTTATTGAGTTGAATATTTCAACAGTGTATTTTTGTTTTGTGAGCTGCTAATATGATTGCAGCAAGGAAATCATTAGATAACAAAGTACCTAGATGTTGGAGTAAGAGGAATTTCAACAACAAGAGTACATGTGCATATTTCATTTATAATATTAGAATTACAAAAGTAATGTATATATAATTTCTTACCCTTTAAAAAACAATCCTCAAACTTTCCATTTTTCCCCTTATTCTTTTTAACTTCTTTCCACCTTTTTGAAGAAGTCAAAGTAACTAATTATGGTCCACAAGGTTGAGAGATCAAGATTCTTAGTAGGAAATAGTTCCTCATCTGAATCAAAGTTGTCAATTTTGTGATGTTTTTTTGTTCCACCTAGAGGGGCTTCAACAACCACAACCTCCCTCAAAGAGGAAATCCTTGATTCCAT
Source organism: Picea sitchensis (assembly GCA_010110895.2). Lineage (NCBI taxonomy): Eukaryota > Viridiplantae > Streptophyta > Pinopsida > Pinales > Pinaceae > Picea > Picea sitchensis. The sequence goes on along the minus strand of SNQJ01S0202605.1, from coordinate 7,139 downwards.
TTCTTCTACTCTATCCCTCAAGAAAGGGGTGGATTCCCCACTCAAAATTTTTGGATGTTGATTCACCTCATTTTGATCAATGTGTAGTAGAGTTTTTATTCACTTCATTTTTATCAATGTTAGTTTCCAAACTTGATTCCTTCAAAACATCCCATCTCTTCGATTTTTATTTGTTCCCCTTTTTCGAGGAGGATGAGCTCAAGCATGGGGACACGTAGCTTCTAAATGACCTAGAAATTAACATATTCTACACCTAAATGTCGTTTTCTTATAATACAAGGCTTATGTGTATTTAAAATTTTTCCATTTGAGAATCATTTTGTCTAAAAAACACTTACTAAGGTTGATCTCAACACATATATTTGCATATGCACATAAATCCACTACAACTCTCCCAACATGATTCATCTCGAGTATGTGCACCATTGGTGTTTAAATTTTTGAGTTTTGTGTCTCTTTGAGCGATTGTATGAAATCAAAAGACTGTACTATCCTTATTTGCCTAAGCTTATGATCAGATCCATCTCGAGTATGTGCACCATTGGTGTTTAAATTTTTGAGTTTTGTGTCTCCTTGAGTGATTGTATGAAATCAAAAGACTGTACTATCCTTATTTGCCTAAGCTTATTATCAGATCCATCTCAAGCATGTGCACCATTGGTTATTAAATTTTTGAGTTTTGTGTCTCCTTGAATGATTGTATGAAATCAAAAGACTGTACTATCCTTATTTTCCTAAGCTTATTATCAGTCATGTTAATACTGGGCTTTTCCATGGAAGATATCATGTAAAAAAAATTATATCTTAATATAATTTTGTGCTAATTTTCTATTGGAAAAAAAACTTTCCCAAGATGATTTTATGTAAATTCCAAAAGTATTCCTAGTATCCTAAAAAGTTGATGTATACCATAAATGTAATGGTAAATTAGGAAGATGAACCCAACCTGACATTCTAGTAATGATCATAGTGTTAGGATCAAAATTTGAAAACCAAGAGGTTATAAAATGTCACATGCTTCCCGAAAACTAGGGACCCTACGCTAATACCTATTGATAATTAGCAACAATCATAGAATTGAACAATTAAAAAACCTTTGGAACACAAAGAGATGTCACATTTGTTTTCCAAGTTGCATGTATTCACTAGAACAAAGCTGATGTAGGAGGCTAATGCCCATTAATTATAAATAACTAAATATTTTTCATATACTGAATGTATATATGTGACCTCCAAAGTTGTAATCCCCACCAACAACACCTCCTTAACATTCTCCACTATATAGGCACTGTAAAGAAGAGAAGCCTTCGAATAAGTTGGGAAGGAAGATTTATTTTCACTACATGATCCCTAAAAGACATCTCAATACCCACCACTCCTCCATCACAATGCCAATATAAAAGTTGAATCTTTGCAAATATGATAATAAATCAATTGAGATATAGATCCTCCAATTGTTTACCTTCAATAAGAAGACGTTGTTCCAATTTATGCTTTAAATACACCACATAGCTATTTGGTTTCCCCTACATGCATAAGGTTTTTCGAGAGAGATTTGATCATAATTTGAAATTTTGTGTTGATATGAGATATGTAACAAAAAATTGTCATGCAAGGCTTTCTTCTAACACTTGAATTGCAATCATTTTGTCAAGTACTTATCATTCATTAAAAAAATTGACTTTCAATCATTTTGTCAAATACTTGTCATTCATTTAAAAATAAATTGGCACACAGGAATTTCATCAAACACTTTCCATATAATCTTTTTGTCAAACACTTCACAAGCAACACCGTCATATAGAACCTGAGGAGTCTCACTATCAGTTTCTAGCTTTGCCTCATGACGATAGAGAGGGATTCTAGCGATGCCTAGTATTTTGTGACAGATTTGATAGATCGGGCGCATGTTAACGATGGGACTTTCGAAGGACTAGCTCACAAAGGTTGTCATCCTTAATTTCCTTCGAATATCCATAAGAAGCCAAAAGTTGAAAATTTGTAGGAATGTGTGTACCTCCATAGAAGTATTGCTCATGGATTCAGAATCGAGTATGAGCTTATATTTCCATGTGGCTATAATTTTCTGAGCATCTTTTTTCACCTCGGATGACACCTCATCCGACGACAAAATAAGAGGAAGGGACTCCAAGAGCAAATCACAGGCCCATCTCTACACTTGAAGGATTATATTAGATGACTTCCCACTGTTATTGGCTAGATAAAAACCCTCCAAGGTTTGTAGAACCATATTGGCTGAGTCCGTCGCACATCTCAATACCACAGTGTCTTTGATAAGGGATTCCATGATATCTCTGCAAGTATTGACCAAGAAACTAATGCCAAAAAAGTATTCAGTGCTCTAACCTCTGGTTCCTTTCTATCATAGGTTCCTTTAACCATGTCTAAACAGTTGGTTGATTATTTAGATGACTTCATAGATTTTCTTCGATTGGCTAGTTTGTAGGATGCTGGCATGCAAGGGGGTTTGTTAGTGGAATAAATCCCAACATGGATAGGGGACTCCATTCAGAGGTGAGGTGGAAAGGACCAAGTGTTAGTAGTCCTGTTTTAGTACATGCATACCTAATAGTCCTGATGGGGCAATAAAACTGCAATTAATGCAATGCACTTTTCCATGGTCATGATGGAGTAGTCCTTCTCCAAAAGGATTGAATACTTTTTATAGGATAGTCATTTACTTGTCCATGTGGGTAACTTGTTTGGTGAGTTTTCTGCTAAGTATTTTGGTTGGTTTGTAAAGGATCTTTTGGTTTATCATTTGGTGTCTTTTTGGCTAGGGTTTTTAGAGCTAAGAGGATATATGTTGGTTGAGTAAGGTCGAAACTCAAGAGGAGTGTTCGTGGAAAACTTATAGAGGGATTACAAATGGGAGTTATGGGTAGTGCATAGAAAAATGGGTGTTGAATGGTGGTTGGGAATAGGTGAGGAAAATGGCATGTGAAACAAAAGAGTAATCAGTTGAAGTTGGTTCTTGGTGATGATGTTAAGATGCATTGAGTGGTAGGGTTGGAAACTCTAGAACTAGTGAGGAGATTTTACAGGTGAAATATTTGTGAGAAATCTCTTAAACAATGGTTACATGTTCAATGGGAACCATTGATTAGTTGTGAACTAGTTTTCCTTCCATCTAGGGGGTGGATGTTCTTTATTTTTAAGTTAGGCATGGATGAGGATAAGAACTTGAAGTTCCTCAATGGACATTGGAAGTCGGTTTGATGCCACTTTCTATCAAATTATGGAGCTCTTTCTTTGATGTACGTTTGAAAAGAACAAACATTGTCTCAATATGGGTCAAACACCTTGGTTTTCCACTCGACTTCTAGTCACTTGAAGTCTTTAAGGAGATTGGAAATTCTTTGGGTTCCTTTATTGAGGATGACATGAGTATTTTGGAAAAGAATTCCTTGTCCATAGCTTGTATTATGGTGGCTATGGGCCCATGATATGGTTTAGCTGAAAAAAGTATGCTTCGAAAAGGTCCTATCTTCCACAATCAGATTTTTTACTATGTTGGGATGCATTTTCTTGTGCTAGGTTCCATAAATATGGGATTTGGATATATACAATGGATTGAAATTTAGAAAAATTATTTGGGTTAAAAAATCTATAATTAATGTTTCAGAGCCGACAGACTGCTAGGGAAAAGACACACCAAATTATTTTTGAAGGTACCGAAGATTGAAGACAGCAGAAAAATGGAATTTCCAAAAGAATTCATTCTTACACCTTACAACTTCTTTACATGGAAGGAGAAGATGATAATGTATCTTCGAAACAAAGGACTGTATAGGTTAACCATGAACACAGAGGAAGAACCAACTTCAGCCTTAGAAAAATCCAAGTATCTAAATCAAATGGATGAAGCGTTCGAAACAATATGCAGTCTCATTTCTCCTGAACTTGTCTTTCACATATCCTCTTGTAAAACCATCAATGAATCCTGGACCACCATGGAAGAGATTTTTGGAAAACAAGATGAGATGAGGGGACACATGCTTGAGGTAGAATTTCTCACATTGGATCCAAAAAGCTTCGACAATCTCCAAGATTTCTTTACCAAATATAAGGATTTGTTGTTGCAACTCAAGGCTTGCGGGGTTGATAAATCTAAGGAGGAGAAACAAATGGTTCTCACCATTCTCTCCAAACTTGGTCTAGAATACTCAGTGTTCGTATCCACATTTCATTCAGTTAGATTCGCATCTGGATCTACCTTGAAGATTCCCTCTCTTGAGAATTTTATCGAGTCTCTGACACAAAAGCAGAGTAAGCTCATCAATATGGGAAAAATCAAAGGCCCAAAGGCACATGAACTTACTGTGAAATATGATAGTGGTCATCAATATCTTAAATCTAAAGATAAATACAAAAGGAAAGCACATGCAAATCTGAAGAAGGAAGGATACACAAAACCCTTCAACAATGCCTTCGGATCCAAAGGCGGAAAGGGAAGAAAAGGGGAGAAATGCTCTTACTGGCATAATGGATTCCATCTAGAATCCGCATGTATGCGGAAAAAGATAGATCTAATAACCCAAATACTTCAACAAAACAACCTTAGAGATTTCATCCCCGAGGGTGCCAAGAAGAAGAAGCCAAAAGATTAGAATCCCAAGAAAGGCAATAATAGCCATGCTTTGATTGCCATCAACTCCTCTCCCAATGCTTGGATCGTAGATTCAGGAGAATCACACCACATGGATTCCAAAAAAGAGGTCTATTCTTCATTGTATGCATGCAAAGGTCCTCCTATTCTGATGGGGGGAAACTCTCCATTCGAGGTCACCGACAAAGGAATTATTGAACTCACAAACGAAAGCTTAAAGAATGTGTTGCACGTTCCCAAACTTCCTGCCAATCTTCTCTCCATGTATCATATGACTAAATCCGGCACCGGAAATAGATTCATATTCACACCTGATGCAATGGATATCTATGACATGCAAACTAGTTCTAGGGTTGCTACTAGTGAGGTAAATCATCAATCTAGACTCTACACATTTTCTGAATTTATTGAACCAGATTTTGCATTACTTCTTACCCATGCTGATGAAAGCAGTAGGATATGGTACAAAAGGTTCGGGAATTTAAATTTCAGATATATGCAACAACTTAGCAAGAAGGGAATGGTTTATGGTCTACCCAACATCCACTTCTTCAAAGGAATTTGTGAGGGATGTGTTCTTGGAAAACACCCTCAAGAGAAATTCAACAAAGGAAAGACTCAGAGAGCTTCCTCTCCTTTAGATCTGATCCATAGTGACCTCATGGTCCCTTTTATGCATCCATCAATCAAAAAAGCAAGGTACGTGCTCATTTTTGTTGATGATTTCTCACGCTTCACGTGGATTTTATTTCTCAGGAAAAAATTAGAGGTCTTTCAACACCTCAAAGATTTCAAAGCCCTTGTTGAGACACAATCATAAAAGAAAATCAAATTCCTTCGAACAAATAATGGGGGAGAGTATGTCAACCATGAGATATAGAATATTTGTCATGAGGTAGGGATTCAGTTGCAATACACGGTTCCCTATACTTCGCAGCAAAACAAAGTTGTTGAGCGGAAAAATAGATCTCTAAAAGAGATGGCATCTTGCATGCTACATGTAAAGTCACTTCCACAGAGATTATGGGCTGGAGAAATTAATTGTGCAACCAACATCCAAAATAGATCTCCCCATAGATCTGTCAAGGATAAGACCCTCTACGAAGCTTGGAGCGGCCTCAAACCAGAAGTGACCCACTTTCGTATTTTCGGTTCATGTGCATGGGCCCCGATTCCCTCTGAAAAGAGGAAGGCACTCGATCCACAGATCACATAGTGTATATTTGTTGGATACCTCAACGGTGTGAAAATATACAGACTTATTGATCTTTCCTCGGACCGTATCATCATTGAGTGAAGTGTTCAATTCGAGGAAAGTGTCTCGCATGTACCTCAGCAGCCGCATGCAGACACCTTTGTTCTTCCACCTGTCAAAGATGATGAGAATGCACATGCCGACTCTTCTTCAGATGAGAGTTCTAATTCAGAGGATTTAAATGATCCAGATACAGAGTTAGTACAGTCAGATGCAGAGTCAATGCATGCAGATGCAGAGTCAGTGCATGCAGATGCAGATGTAGAGCCAGAGCGGAGGCCCAAGTGGGATCATACTACTCTTCAGGAAGAAGGGGATCTTGTTGGGGATCCAACTGATACTAGGAGGAATCGATCTGATTTCGAGAAGCCTCCTCTTGCACTCACTTACACTGAACTATTTCCACCCAGGCATGTTTTCTTAAATCAGTCTTCAGATCCACAATCTTATGGTGAGGCTGCTGGAAATCCCTTTTGGGAATCTGCCATGCAGGAGGAGTACAACTCCCTCCTCAAGAACCAAACTTGGGATCTGGTTTCCCTTCCTTCAGGAAGGAAACTTTTCAGGTGCAGATGGGTATGTAGGACCAAGAGCGCATCGGATGGACAAATTAGCATATACAAAGCCAGACTAGTTTCCAAAGGCTTTCAGCAGGTGCATGGCATTGACTATGATGAGATCTTCGCTCTACTAGTGAAGATGGATTCCATACATTTGTAACTTGCCATTGTGGAAGACAAGGGATGGGAAGTCCATCAAATGGACCTAAAGAATGCATTTATTCATGACGATCTCTCTGAGGAGATCTATATGGAGCAACCCTAGGGATTTATGCAAGATTCATCTTTGGTCTGTCAGCTGAAGAAATATCTTTATGGCCTCAAGCAGGCTCTAAGGCCATGGTATGCCAAGATGGAATCCTACCTATTGTTATAGAACTTTGTACGTTGTAAATCAGACCCAAATGTTTACATGCTTAGGACGACTGATTCACTTCTACTCCTAGTTCTGTATGTTGATGATTTGTTGATCATTGGTTGCTTGACTTCAACGATTGTTGCAGTCAAGAGGATTCTACATGATATGTTCTTGATGAATTACATGGGTCCACTACATTTCTTCCTTGGACTCGAGATCATTCAATATTCATCAGGTGTTGGACACACCTACCACACTTACAGGGGGGGTGAATGAGTGTGGGGCTCTTTTTCCCAAAACTTCCCTCTTGCACAAAAACTCATCAATTAGCATTCA
>SNQJ01S0202604.1:11782-28529 GCA_010110895.2 Picea sitchensis | reverse complement strand
ACCAGTGGTAATGGTATTCAAGAAATATAGCTCATGGCATATGTGTCCAGATTATAGAGAGCTCAACAAGATCACTATTAAAGATAAGTTTCCCATCCTGCACACTTCTATTGTACTACGTATTTATATGTATATTGTTTCCAAAATGATTTTCCAATAGACATGAATCTAATGGAATTAATCATCACCTCCATTCTATACATATATGATATTGTCATTTTATCAAGGAATCCCTATGGCCTTTGACAAGCAACTTAAAATTCTCAAAGATTCTTGTACTAAGTAGGACATTTTTATGTATTGAGAGAAAAAAGGTCACGATCATTGAATCCAAGCAAATCACATCCCCTAATTTTGTTTATGACATTGACCTTGAAGAAGTTTGTTTTTATAAGTATCTTAGAATTGATTTTAATCACAAGCTAAACTAGAACTATAATGTTGAAAGAATAACCAATGGAGGCTGCAAAGCTTTTATCAGCGATGAGAACTATGTAAAGATTGAGAACAATGTGCAATTTTCGAGTTTTGGTTTTGGGAGAAAAAGAAGACCCTCTTCACTACAAGTATCATTGTAGTGACTCAAAAAGTGTTTTATAATAAATAACCTTAAAACTAAAGGCAATACACCCTATACAATAAGGTGATCGGGTACTTACTGCAAAAACACAAGTTAATTAACATGGGGAATGAGAGGCTTTTGCCATTGCTTCAAACATCAAAAAAGTTACTGAAGAATCAAAAGGGGTTCAACTAGAGATGTGATTTCTTGGCTTCATCATTGGGGGATATAATGGAGGAAGCTTCCTTTGGAAATATTAATACTATTAAAAGTGATATCATAAGTAAACCTTAAAAGTTACTCAAGGATCAAAAGGGGTTGGATATTGGAGGATAGTGAAGCCAAGATAAAAACGGCTTTAACATTTTCATAGAACAATAGAGAAAGATCACTTTTTTTTTGGAGTGTCCAACATTTTTTTTCTTTGAGGTGACATATCCTAGAAACAACCTAGGAACTTCCCTTTATTTCTAGGATGGTACCTAGGGTAAAGCCTAGATTCTTATTTAGAGCTCATAACTATTATAACTAAATATTTATTATGAGTTCAACTTGTCACTTACAAGAATAAAACCTAAGTGGAGAGGATAACACTCTATCTGATGACCACAGACTAAATTCAATTGACAAGGAATGTCCAACCTACAAAAACATTACTTTTAATTTTCAAAACGATTGTAATAAAAAAAAATCTTCATAACTTATTAACACATAAAAAATCAAATAACTCTAAAATTTTAGATGTAACTTTTGGAGTTTTCCCCAAAAAAAAAAAAAAAATGATTTCTTTTTAAGGCTATATAATCCAGAACTGAAATGGATCTGATACTAATTATATGTTTTCTACAAAGTGCATAAATTCATATAAGAAAAAAGTTATCCAAAAGCTGTAACTGTTCTGAAAAATTCGGATCCTGAGTGTGTTTTAAAGGAAAAAAGATGGGACAGACAGGATAGGTTGTAGTGCTCCAGTTTTTTGTCTTTAAAAAAAACACTATCAGATCAAACCCCACTCTATCTCTCTAAATATAACGCCCACTGCAGACCCCAAAAGAAGCGAGAAAATAAAAATGTAAACCTGCTCACCTTAACTCTCTTCAAGCTTCTTCCTTTTGCATGCTATGCAAGGGATGTTCAAACTCAAATCTGGTGATGATCCGAAATTCCTGATATCAAAAGTACTCTATACAAAAATGTAAACCTGCTCACCTTAACTCTCTTCAAGCTTCTTCCTTTTGCATGCTATGCAAGGGATGTTCAAACTCAAATCTGGTGATGATCCGAAATTCCTGATATCAAAAGTACTCTATACTTGAATAACGAAAGATTTATTGGAGAACTGTGCATCAATGCAATAACTGTGACAGATACCCAGCCTGCACAAAACCGAAATACACAGATTCAGCGTTCAGCATTCTTGCATTAAGAGAATTTTGAAACATTAATTTACTTTGGAAGGAAAGCTGCCAAGAAGAAATACCAGGAGAGATTGTGAAACTCAGTTCGATGTTGTAATACAAGTCATTGTGGACAATTTAAGTTGTAAGGTTTGCTTGCTGAGGAAGAAGGCGGATTGACTAATCCCAATTCCCATTGCATGCCTTTGCTAAAGCGAAGAAACATGATTAAAGCAGAAAAGGCATTCGCACTGAAGGGGAATATGAATTATGGGAATTTTTAAAGAGAATATATTAAAGAGGAATAAATAACTTTTGTTGGGTGTTTTAATAGTGCATTTCATCATCAATCAGTCTATATTCATGTGGGCTTTTTGTTGGGTGTTTTAATAGTGCATTTCATCATCAATCAGTCTATATTCATGTGGGCTGTTTTAATAGTGCATTCTATCATCAATTAGTCTATATTCATATGTAATATATACTTGTATAGGTTATGAGACTATTTAAGAAGCTAAGTAGAATTGCATATTATGAATATTGAAATAATTAATAAACATAATAATCAGTGGTTATCATAAGAAAGAGATCAAGAAAAATAAGGAGATGTGATTCCATAAGAAAGGGTTCAAGAGAAAAATTATTCTTAGGTATTAATCCAAACCCTAAGCATTTTAATTTAGTGAAAAATGTTACTTTATTATATTTTTTTAAGTAACAATATTAAAAAAATGAAAATATATTAAAAAAATTTAAATATTAAAAAAAATTTAATATAATTTTTTAAATTTTTTTGAAAAAAATATTAATTAATACCATTCATATTTATTTTCATTATATAAAATATTATGTAAATAATGATGAAATATTTAAACATTAAAAATTATTACATAATTAATAAATATTTAAATTACAATTATTTATTTATTTTTTTCAAATAAAAAACATTATATATATTAATAAAAAAATGTAAATTTACAAGCCAACAACATCATGCTTTTAATTTAGTTAAATTTTACAATTATTTATGTTTATGTATTGAATTCTCTTAAAACCTTTTATAAGAAAAAATATAACAAAATTGACTATAATTACTTCAAAATTTTGTGAACTCAACTCAATCAAAACCAAAAGTATGAGTTGTCACCCTTCCTTAAATTATACTAAAAACTAATATCATAATTTCCAAAACTCTTTATGTGTGCAAATTTTTACACTTCTTCATAATTGTCTTGTTAGAATTATTGCTAGAATTATAAGGACATTTCAAACTTCTTACAGTTATAATTCCAAAAATTGCAACACATTCTTTACTATTTATTTATTTAAGTTTGAAAAATAATATCTAAAATTTTATAATAATACTTATCATATATTCTCTTTATAGAAAAAGAAGATCTAAATTTCACATATATCCTCTTTATAGAAAAAGAAGATCTAAATTTCATATATATTAGGGTTAATGGGATTACCATGAAGTTTTATTCTTTCTAATATATCTCTTGTGATATTTGACGATGAAAATGATTTATAGAGGTCATAGTACCTTAATCATCAAGATTTAACTAGGAAACTCTTCTTTGATTAATTGATCCATGTGTGACTAATCATAATTTAAAGAAACATTTCCTTACAATGGTGTAATGTGTGAAAGTTGGTATACAAAGGTTGTGATGGTGGAGATGACAAAATAAACAACTTAGCATTGGTTACGTGAAAACCTTCATGGAAATTAAACCTAGCCCAATGATATTAAACTCCTCAGTCTTCGCCAATCATATTTTTTTTTAGACATCTTCAATTAATATTAATAGAAAATGATACTTTATTAATTTTTTTAAGTAACAATATTAAAAGAAATTCAAATATATTAAAAATATTAAAAAAAATTCAAATATATTAAAAATATTAAAAGAATTTTAATATAAATTTTTTGAAAAGATATTAGTTAATATATTTCATATCAATTTTAATTATACAAAATATTAAAAAAAAAAAAAAAATTGGAAAAAAAGTGTAATTTTATTACATCAAGAACAAAATTACATTTTGTATATACATCTCTTGGTGTATTCTATTACATTGAAGTTTGTAGCTGAAGGCTATCTTTTTCATTTCATGAATGCTTCTTCAATTTGTTACTTTCGCAAAAAAAATTCTTTTTTTGGATTTTTTGGAACCGGTAGTGTTGTATGAGCTTCAGTTGATCTTCACAGTATTGTTTGCATATGTTATGCATGACAAAAAATAAAAAAAATTGTTGTTGATAATTGTTTAGTCCAAAAAGGGTCTTTGCAAATATTCATTTCCTTGCTCATTGTGATGTTCAATTATTTTCCATTGGCCCATAGCCAAATTAATCCCCTCTTTCGACCGTTGGTCCGCTTCTTTATTATTCTCCCTGTAGACATGTTGACAAACAAAAGGTGTCAAAAGCAGTCTGCAAACGATTAATGTCTTCCACCAAGGCTGTGAGTCTTGTATTTAAGCATCTTTGTGTGCCTTTTATCCTGTTTATGACGTTTAAAGAGTCCCCGTAAACTTTTGAATATCGGCAACCTTTTTCAATGGCGAAGGAAATGAGTAGTTTAAGGCTCAAAAGTTCTGCAAAGTTGTTTGTTCTTGGCCCGAAGGTGAAGGTCATAATAAAGTAGTGTGTAGCTGAAAGGTAGAGGAGTCCACCTCCTCCACGGATATTTTGTTGGGAAGCTCCGTCGAAGAAACCCCATGGGGAGGAGATGTTAATCATGACCTCTAACTAGGACTCTGAGTGAGGAAGGAGGGCAGAAGGGAGACACTTCTAGTTGCTATGAGCTCAGTAGAAGGAGGGGTTCCTTTGAAAATAAAGGAATTTTGAGCGAGCCAAACGCCTCAGATGACCAATAAAGGAAGGGCTCTTAAAAGTTTGTAGGCTCTTGTTTTCCACCAAGTAAACCAGGAGTGATCCAAATCCCTTTCTTCCCAAACATAATGTAGGTTTAACAATCTATAAGTTTCCTTCCAGACTTTGTTGATGAATCTACACTTTAGAAAGAGGTGTAATATATTTTCTCCTTCGAATTTGCAAAGGGAGCACCAACCGAGGTGATCCGGATTATTTTCGGCACGAAATGAGAGCGGAGATATAATAAAGAAATGCACAGAGATATCGCGTATATCCAGCTAAATGAGAGCTCTCGAGATAATAAAGAAATGCACGTAGATATCACAGATATCAAAGAATATAACAGAAATATATTAGAGATGCAACCATAACACAGAGATACAAGTAATACACGATTTCTATTAATGAAAGAAATGTACGTAGAGACCTAAAAATACGTAGAGTGAAAGACTCGCTAGAATGGTGGCGCACTTTATCTCCGAAGAGATGTGATTCGCTTACCGTGATTCGCATGATTAGATCGCTACAATGAGGCTCTGTGCCTTTTAATAGATGGGAATGCTTAAAGTCCTAGACATCCAAAACCTAACCCAGGAGATGAAGCCCCAAAATTCAAGTGGGCCCCATTAGGGTAAGTTAAAACATCAACTTCCCAGCGTCGTAAATTTTTCATACGACCACCATTTTAGGCACGTGATAGCCAATTAGAAAGGTCTATCTGAGGAACACAAATTTTGGGTGAGAAACACAAATGTAAGATCAATGTTGCTCTCCGTTTTCCCAAAAAACATCGTTTAGGCCTCAAAATGGCCCCGGAAAAACTGCTAAAAATAATAAATTTAACAAATTAAAATGTTTTGGGCCGGGCTTTGGAGAAGGTGGGTGGCCACCGAGACCATTCCTGATCAATCCTCCCTCCTAGGGAAGCAATGGTCTCCATTGGCGCTGGAGTTCCTGTGGAGTAGCGGGTGCGCTTGTTGAATCTCAGATCTTGGTGAGTCGCTTGTTCGGCTGGAGAAGTTTTATACACAGCTTTGTGGAACTGCCATGAACTCAGTGGGTCGGAAGCGGTTTTAATTTTAACCAACCGATATTTTGATGATCGTAGTGTAAGGAATTCGTTGTTGTGAACCTTGCCTTACTTCGTTGGATACGTGCTTCGCCGTTGTATGGTTGTGTTATCCTTCAGTTTCACTCCCTTTGAATGTGATTGGAGAAGATGAATTTTCTAGTATGAGATACTACCTTGCAAGACCTTTTAGGTGGAACAGTAGTTGGTACTTCCGTATCCCGTAGAGATGAATTTCAAAGTAATAATGACACTACGGGGTCGAGACCATAGATAGCATGGTGTTTCCTGGCCATATGGGTCAGCTCCAAGAGAACATCAACACAGACATCCGGGCAACATCGTTAGATAATACCTCATCCTGAAGGTTAATTTATGACAATCGAAGACCGCCGGCCGGATACCTAAGATTCCCGCCCTACGGCTTCAACCAATGCCGATGGTTATGGTGTAGTTGTCGGCCAATCCTAGCCGCTTGATGACCTCCGCCGAGATGAGGTTCTTCTAGCTTCCGCTTATCATCACTAAATGCAGCGGGTCCCTTTCACCTACATTTGTGAATGAAAAAGGCTTTCCCCCTCTTCCTCTTCGGATCTGGCTGGTACTTCGGGTTGAATTATCGCTACCGCATAACAGCGCTGGGGTCTACCGCCGATGATCCGCCTTTTACCGCGATTTAATCGACTGAATCGGTTCGCTCCTTGTCTTTGATCTCGCCACCAATGACCGCTTTGAGCGACATTCATCGCTGTTGTGCCGTGGGCTTTTGTGGGAAATCGCACCATTTTCCTGTCCTTCTTTGTCTTCCCGCGGACTCTTCTTTTCCTCGTCTTGGACTGGCGTTTTCAAGAGACCGCTTTGTTCAGACGCCTTTGTCATACTCTTTGGTTGCTGCGGACGGTAATTCAATTCCCATTTTTTTTGGTCTTTAAATTTCTGCTCAATTTTAATATCATATCGATAAGCAACACCGAAGATGAGATGTCCGTAAAATCCATTTCAGTTTAGATCTCGTAGAGCCCCACTGCATTTCAGAACCAAATGTCGCTCGAGTCTCTTTGATACCTAGCTTGGTGCTAAGGTATGGAAGGTATTGGTGAACTGAACTCCGCTGGCCCCTCTTTGCCCAGGTGGTCCATCTCATGTACCGGTCCTCATAGTTGCCAATAGGGTAATATTGTTCCTTTACCGTGATCCACAAAATCCTAAGTGGGCTCGACCACATATATTACAGAATCCTCTATGGAACTCAAGCCCCGTGAAGTTTCTACCCAATGTTTGACATGGGGAGAGCCCAAGGAGGCGAAGGTGATCTTTCTTTTCCTCAAAATTATGAATGTGAGAAATAACTCTAGCAGATTTAACCATTTATCTAGGGCATCCGCATCTATTTGACCTTCAAATACGGAATATCAAAATCAACTGCATCTTTGAAAGCTTAGGTGCCTCCAAAGTGGTCGCTGATGAAGATGCTACCGATGCTAATTCTGGGTACCGCTGAAGGATGTGGGAAAATTCTCCATCATTTCGGCCCCCTGTCGCGTGAGAGCTTGCCTGGCTAACAGATCGGAGAGATCGCTCACTCCATCGTTTCTTCCGCCCATCGAGGGTTTTTTGGGTGTGCGAGAGTGATTTTTACTCAAGAGATACAAGCTCGACCCAACTTGCTATACTCGTATCTTCGTCGGGGACATGCACCGAAAACGATCAAGAGCAAAACACTGATACCATTGAACCGGATTATTTTCGGCACTAAATGAGAGCCGAGATATAATAAAGAAATGCACAGTAGATATATCGCTACAGAGGTCCAAGAATATAACGTAAATATATTAGGAGATGCAACCATAAACACAGAGATACGAATACATTCCATTTCTATTAATGAAAGAAATGTACGACTCAGAAATACGTATGAAAGCATTCGCTAGAATGGTGGCAACATTCTCGAAGAGATGTGATGGCTACTTATTCGCAAGATGATCGCTACAATGAGGCTCGAAGGCCTTTTTGTAATAGATGGGAATGCCAAAAGTCCTAGACATCCAAAAAACCTAAACCCTAGGAGATGAAGCGCCAAAGTCATATGAGCCCTGGTTAGTAAGTTATGCATCAACTTCCCGGTCGTAACTTTTGCATACCTATCTCCGCGTTTTAGGCTTATGATAGCTCATTGGAAAGATTTATCTGAGGAATACAACTTTTGATGTGAACAACATCGAAGGAATAAACATGTTGCTCCTTGTTTTCTTTAAAAAAACGTCGTTTAGGGCCTCAAAATGGCCCCGGAAGTTAAAAACTGCTAAAAATAGTAAATTACCAAAATTGCCAGAAACATGTTTTGGGCCAGTTGGAGAAGGTGGGTGGCCACCGATATCCACCTGGATCACGAGGCCAACAAAGTTTCTCTTCTAGAGGTTATCCCAAGTCGGGACCTTGTTTTGTAGTACATTCCACATAAACAATCTAGTTTTTACCAGAATTTTAACCTTCCATAGTTTCCTCCACCACCAGGAAGGCTCGCGAAGGCCTAAATCTGAGTTATATTTTAGATAACCCAGTTTTGGGGAATAGATCCCTGAGGGGGTTAGATCCCATATCAATTCATCTTCATTGTCCGTGAGTCTAATCTGTGAGGACTTTAGACTATAAATATAACTTTCCAGTTCAATTTTTTCTTCTTCACTGAGGCCCATTCTGTTTGGATCCGTCCATCCCTGTGACCATAACGTGGAGTGGTTGGGGTCCGCCAGAGTGTTTAAATGAGTAAAACCCAAGGAATTTAAGTGTTGTATTAGCTTCTCAGAAAGTATGGGTTTACCTTCACTTCCTAGCCAAGGGTCTTTCCCTAGTCTGAAACGGTGACCATTACTGAGTTTCCAAGCTAAACCAATTTCAATGAGTGGAAAGGAGTTTATAATGTCTTTCCAAATCACCGAGGCCCCCTTTTTGGATTTTTGTTCACTTCTTATCCAAAACTCTAGTGGGATTGGTTCTATATACGTTTGGATAATGACCTTTGTCCAGAGACTGGAGGAATTTATAATGCCCCATCCTCCCTTGGATTTTAGTTCTTTGGAAAAGAGAAATATATTTTTTAGACCCCATCCTCCCATTGCCTTGGGGACAATAATTTTATCCCAGCGGACCCAAGGAATTACATGAGCTTCCTTTTTTCCACTCCAAAGGAATTTTGAGGTGAGTTTTCTTGCTTCTTGCAGGATTCCTTTAGGAATCTAGGAGAGGAAAATCCAATAAACCGGGATAGCTTCCAAAACTTATTTCACCAAAACCAATCTCCTTGCCCGTGAAAGCCACCAGTGACTCCAAGTATTTAGTCTTTTGTCCATTTTCTTCATGAGCCACTTCCAATCTTCTTTTCTGTAATCATTGGGTTTTAGAATGAAACCCAAGTACTTTATCCCATCATCTAAAGTCTTCCTTTCGTATGGGAAAAATAAATTGTGGGCTTTCCATTCTTCTTCAGTTAGGAGGTGTGTAGAGAGAGACAATTTTTTGTCATTGATTTGTATCCCTGTTTCTTTTGAGAAAAGAGAAAGGATGTTCCTTAAGGTGTCATATTCCCTTGTGGAACCTCCACTGAAATTTAAAACATTATCCATGAAAAGGAGGTGTGTGAGAAACAGTACAGGTGAGATCTTGATTCCAGAGAAAGTGCCTGCACTCTTTGCATGAGATATTTCTCTATTGAGTCCTTCCGCTACTAGGAGGAAGAGAAGTGGTGACAAAGGACACCCTTGTCAGAGGCCTCTTTCTAAGGTAAATAAAGGAGAATCTGATCCATTTATTAAGACCGCAAAGGGGGACATAGAAAGAAAATTCATACCCCATTTAATGAAAGGGACATCAAACCCTAGGTGAGTAAGTAATAACCGGATATACAACCATCTTACTCTATCATAGGATTTTGAGAGATCGATATTTAACATTGATCCTTTTAGACTTCTTGTCTTCATACTATGAAGACCTCATTGTGATATACCTATGGCTTCATGGATTTGTCTCCCTTCCAGAAATCCAAACTATTGTTCCGAAATATTTTTAGATAGGATTCTTTTAATCCTTCTAGCAACTACTTTTGAGATGATTTTGTAGGTGCAGTTACAAAGTGAGATTGGTCCGAAGTCATCCAGAGTCTCATGGTTATCCATATTTGGGATAAGTGCAAGGAAAGTTGAGTTAAGGATCTGTGGAATTCAACCTAAAGTTCTTGTGTCCTCAAACATCTTCAACAAATCAGTTCCTACAAACTCATAACAGCCTAGGAAGAATTCAATAGTTCATCCATATGGGCCTAGGATTTTATCTTTTTGAAAGTTGTGAATCACTTCTAGGAGCTCTTTTTCTGTAACTTCTTCCATCAGGAGCCGATTTTCTTCTTCCTCAAGAAATTTGTGAAAAAGTTGTTCCACTTGGACTACTTCTTCTATAGAAACTTGGGTTTCTTCTTTGAAGATATTTTGAAAATAATTTTTCCCCAATTTTGGCATTCCTTCAAAAGTTGTTTCCAAGTTTATTGCCTGGTCCTTCAATTTCCAAATAGTATTGATGTTTTTTCTTCCTTTGGCGAAAGATTGGAAGAACTTTGTGTTTTCATCTCCGCTCTCCAGCCAAATAGCTCTACTTTTTAATCTCTGACATTATTCCTTCTCCTTGATTAGTTTAATTCTCCTTTTCTCTAGATGAAGTAGTTAAATTTTTTACTCTGTTGTGGCCAAAATTTCCCCCTCTTCTTCCAAGAATCTTTGTAACTCATATTCGATTTCTTTTAATTCCTTGTCCTCATTTTTATTTTTTGGAAAGCCTAGGGTTTTACCACATCTTTGAGTCTTTTCAATTGTTTTATAATCTGAACAACTGTTGACTGGGGTAAATCCTATCTGAAGGGGATCCAATGTTCCTTTATCAGTTCTAAGAAGGAATCATCTTGAAGCCAGGTTTTATTAAATTTAAAGGGACTGGATGGCTTCTCAGAACCCTATCTGAATTATATGAAAATTGGATGGTGGTCTGGCATGCCTCCAAAACCAATCCACTACTTAAAGGTTAAAAGTTTCTCCGAAAGAGAGTCGTTTATCAGGAACCGGTCCAATATTTTTGCCACACCTTCGATTCTGACCCTGTTGTTTTTCCAATTAGGATTGAGGAGTATAGGATCAAGATCCATTAGTCTGCACTCCACAAATTTTTGACAGAAAAAATCTGCCAGAGGGTCGGGCCTGGCGCTATCCCCCGAGACTTCTGAAGGTCCCAAGAAGAGGTTTAAATATCCCCCTAAAATTAGCATCTCTTTGAAGAAATATTTTCAGAGAAGAGAGTCCCAAAATGATTTTTTGTTCTAATAGGGTCCATACATGTTTAGGATATGTATAACATCATTGATTTATGGGGTCAAAATCGTGATCCCGAGTCCATAATATAGGCCCCGAGTGTTAATGACTTGAATGTTACGAGAGTTCCAACTAGTGGCTAGTCCTCCAAACCTTCCCATAGCATCCACTGTAATAAAAGACCACCCTGGTAGGTGTAGTTCCAGGCTTGACTTTACCTCTTCACTTACTCCCATTGTTTCTTGTAGGAGTAACACATCCAGGTGTTATGTAGTGATCACTCTTTTTAAGGTAGGTTTTTTTAGGGCACCCACCAAACCCCTGCAATTGAAAGACATAATCTTCATCCTGGAACCCTGCCCTAGGGCTTCGATGCTCTAAGTGCCTGTTCGATAGATTGTTGTTTTTCGGACAGAAGGTCAATCTTGGCCTTTGATTGATCTTTTGAAAACAAGGACTTTCTCCCTCCTCCTCCCCTGTCTAGGGAGGAGATTTCCTCCTTTCCCAGTCCACCTATGGAAGGGGCTATTTTTTGAGATCTTAAGAAATAGCGGGTAGAAGAAGACTCATTTAACAGGGAGGAAGAGGAGGATTCTTATGTAAGGAAAAGACGCTTAGGGGGGGACAGAGCATCCAAGAGGGAAGAATCCTTGTTGCAAACTGAGAAAGGATTAGGGAACGTCTGGGGGACATTGTTTAAAGACAAGTTTTTCAGAGACTCAAACCACTCATTTCCCTCTCAAGTCAAATTTTTAATTAAAATTATAATGGGAGGAGAGGAAAGTAGAGGATTACCAGAGACCATAGACCTTGAGCTTCCTGTATCCAGAGTAGTAAGGATTGTTTTTTCCAGTCCTTCCTCCACAATTATTTCAGTTGGTGGAGTGCAATCCTTCTTTTTTTTTTCCTTTGAGGCTTCGATGGAGGGTGTTGGTTCCGCTATAAAGGATGTTGCCTTTTCTGCACCAAAAAATTTCCTGCTATTGTTAGCTTGAGTTCAATACTTTAGTTTTTCTCTGTAAAAGGTGCCTCCTTTTGCTCTTAAGGGAAGGTGGCAAGTTGCCACCAGATGCCCATACTGGTGGCATCGCCGACATTTGAAAGGGACATTTTCATAGTCCAGTAATTGAGTGTGTGTGTAATTCCCCCAGCTTAAGTCTATCTCCTCTACGAGCCTTTCTCTGACATTTAGATTGACTAAAATCCTTGCAATTTTTCTTTGTTTTGTCTCCTCGAAGGATAAGTCTGCTTCAAGGAAGTCACTCATAAAATTCTCAATGGCTTTAAAATAGTCTAGAGACCAGAACTGTAGTGGAAGAGCTAGGAGTCGTACCCAGAAAAGGATTTTGTCTAGTTTCTCCCTGCTTCCATCGAAGAGGGGGCTCCAAGGCTTTAGTAAGAGGGGTGAAAAGTTTACACTCCAATTTTTACCCAACACCCATTTAGCATGTTCTGGTTGGAGGAAATTCAAGGCAAACCAATTTATGCTTAATTCAATGACCTCCGGGGCATAGCCAAGGTGTTCTTCCCAAGCCAACTAGGTCCAAGCAATAATAGTTTTGAGAGAAAAAAAGCTGCCACTAGCTCTCCCAACTAGAGTCTGATTTGATAGCTACACCACCTTGTTCATACCTATCTCTTCCCCAAGCACCAGGTTGCCAACTTTCCCTTTGGATTTGAGTCCCTTCCTTCTCTTCTTTTGTCGTGCACTTTGAAAACCCATAGAATCCCAAGAGTCCTCCGGTCTAAAATATGAGGAAGAAACCCTTATTTGTTGTGGAAAACTCCTCTATTATTCAACATCCATAAGAGCCGAAATAAAGCCTTTAGAGGGGGAAGAAAACTCATGTGAGGACGCTTGACAAAATGTCGCGTTTCTGTGGCCAAAACCTATGACAACACGGATTTTTTCCCCTTCTGTTGAAAAGCCGCTACCTTTGAGATCTGGGAAAGTATAGGGCAAGGAGCGGAGAAAAACCCCTTCCTCCTAAAGAGCCAGTCAAGAGATAGGTCTTATGGTGACCTAGAAGTGGAGGGGAGGCTTCCAGCTGAGATGAGGGGGTCCAAAACCAAAAAAATTGAACAAGTTCTGAAGCAACCAGCATAAGAGTTTGTCATGGGTGAGGAGAAGGAGGAAGAGGGTTGCTTACCAGTAAAAGGGGAGGGAGCCTCGGGGGAAGTGAGCAGAGCCTAGGTGAGCGGTGAAAATCCATCTATCAGAAGCCCTAGGCTAGGGTCAACCTCACTTGAAGAAGAAAGAGGGGCCACGTGTTTTGGCTCCTTGTCGATGGTTAAAAGCTGTCGACCCACGTCTACAAAGAAAACAAGAATAGAACAGAAGAGTCACGGTCATGACAGACCGCAGCTACAGGTAAAGTAGAAGGCAAGAAAAAAATGAAGCTGCGGGTGAAGAAAAAAAAAGGAGTGTTTCGGTCCTCGCTGGGATAGTAAGTTAAAGGTGACCAAAGAATTATCAACAACCGTGAGCCTCAGAGCAGAGAGAAACCATAGAACCCATCGATCCCTCAATATTTCGACAAGAACACAAAATATTAAAATTATGTAAATAATGATGAAATATTTAAACATTAAAAATTTCTTAATTAATAGATATTTAAATTACATTTTTTTCTTTTTTCTTTTTAATTTTTATTTAATAAATATTTAAATTACAATTTTTTATTTTTTATTTTCTCAAATAAAAAACATTATAAATATTATTAAAAATATAAATTTACAATCAACAACATCATGCTTTTAATATAGTTGACTTTTATAATCATTTATGTGATTGTTGAATTCTCCTTTCAAACCAAAAAAAAAACTAGATTTACTATAAATACTTGAATTTTGTGAACTCAACTCAATCAAAACCAAAAGTATGAGTTGTCATCCTTCCTTTAATTATACTCAAAACTAGTAACATAATTTCCAAAATTGTTTACTGTTTAATTATTTAAGTTTGAAAAATAGTATCTAAAATTCCATAATGATGTTTATCATATATCCTTCTTTTATACTAAAATTGACTTAGAAGATCTAAATTTCATATATATTAGGGTTACTTGGATTACCATGAAGTTTTTATTTCTTCAATAACTCTTGTGATATTTGATGATGAAAATAATTTTTAAAGAGACCTTTATAACACCTTAATCATCAAGATTTAACTAGGAAACTCCTCTTTGATTAATTGATCCATGTTTGGTGGGTTTTAATTTAAAGAAACATTTCCTTACCATGGTGCAATCTGTGAAAGTTGGTATACAAAGGTTGTGACGGTCGAGATGACAAAACAAACTACTTAACTTGGGTTGCTAAAATGGGTCAAGTCTAGGTAAGAAGATGCATAACATTCTTATTGGTGTTGACCAATTGCTCCGTGGATGAGGATAATTATTCCCCATGCATGCATAACAATCCATGCCATAATTACCAGATTCACTAATATAATGCCTAACATTCCTACATAGTCTATTGCACAAGTAGCGCAAAATCACCTAGTGTATATGGCACAAGTGACATAAATGGCATAAAGTTGTTTAGTGTAGGTGGTGAAAGTTATCTAATATATGTGTCATAAGTAGCACAAGATTGTGTAGTGTATGTGGCGCAAGTGGCATAAGTTGTCTAGCCTATGTGGCACACATGGCACAATAATGTTCGCTTATTTGTTGTAAGTTGTTTAAGTTTTTTTAGGAAAGAAAGAAGGAGACCACGATGGATTTACCAATTGGTGAACTATTCAGATGACACTTTGTTTGAAGTAGAGATATTTGGAGTTTCTTGATAAGGATTGTATGAGCAGAAAAAAATGAATACAGGTTACGATTAAAATATGCTAACATAGAATAACAAATATAAAGTAAAACGGGTTTATATTCAATAAGGAAATAAGTTGAAACTGTAAAATGCAGCGGAAAACAAGCTTGTTGGAATGGTGGTGGCTTATCTCTGAGAAGAGATGTGACGGTTTCGCTCATTCACAAGAATATGAATACAATGAAGCTCTCAAGGCCTTTTTACAATAAGCATGAATGATAAAACCCTAGAAATCCAAAGACCTAACACTAGGAGATGAAGCACCAAAAGTCATGTGGGCCCCGTTGGGGTATGTTAGTACATCAACTTCATGGGGTTGTAACTTTTGCATACGATCTTCGTTTTAGGCGCATGATAGCCCGTTTGAAAGGTCTATCCGAGGACTACACATTTTCTATCAGACTCTAACTTTGTGTACATTCTAACTGTGACAAGCCCTAAAAACATTGTTTAGGGCCTCAAAATGGCCCCAAAAGTCAGGGACCTGAAAACTAGGAAAAAATTGCCAACTTGGAAAACTGCCAAAAATGAACCAGCTGGAATAGGTGGGAGGCCATCAAAATCCATATGGATCAATACGCCCCCCTTAGGAAGAAATGGCCTCCATTGTGTTTATTTCCCCCATCAGATGAGGAAATTTCTATTGAACGTGGCCCCGGGTGAGCCATTTTCCTTGGTGCATGAGCTTCCTTACTTTAACAACCCGATTAAGTTGGATCCTTTGTTGTCAAGTTCCATTGACCTGTGTCTCCACAATATGATTGTTGGATTCCTATTGCATGCATTCATGGTTGAGCTCTGTTGGTGTCAATTGTTTTGCTATGTCTGAGGTGTCCAGTAATGGTGGGAAGTATGGTCGAAGGAGAGCCACGTTGAATACCGGGTGCAGTCCAAGGAAAGGAGGAATATTGAGCTCAACAGAATTGTCACCCACAACATTGGTGATGGTGTAAGGTCCATAATGGAGTGGTCGAAGCTTTCGATGGGGCCCTGTAAGGCGTTCTTTCTGTAAGTGAAACCACACTTTTGTAAATTCTAACCTTGTACAATACCTACTGCAAACTGATATTCAGAAAAGAACAAAAAAGATACAATGGAAAATACAAACATTACACAGAGATTTTTCACCTAGAAACCCAAACCGGGAAAACCAGAATATATTATATTCATACATTGTTGTTACATTGTTTACAATACAATATACATATAGGAGCTAGTGGCATTCAAAACCCTAACCCAATGACCTAGATTAGTCCAAAACCCTAATTCCTTAACCGAAAATAGAAAAACATCGGCAAAAACCATGTGCTGAAAAAAACCACCTAAATATCATGTGGTCTCGGAAATATGTCGTCACGGAGATATGTCGTCCCGGAAAAAAAAAATCGGAGGCGCTGCCCCCAAACCTCCGCTCGGGGGGCTCCGCCCCTCTAACCCCCCTGTACGCCTAGCGCAAACGATCAAACACTACTACTCGTGAAAAGAATATAACACATACCCAACATTCTCCCACTTGTTCTTTTCTTTGCACACAGGGGGTTACAGGGTTACATAGTCAACAATCCAGGGCAACAATGCCCATGGATCCTCTACACCAAGAGAACTTCTCAGTGCTCACAGATTTTGTTAATGAATCTGCAACATTCTTCAAAGTGTCCACCT
>SNQJ01S0202604.1:0-11772 GCA_010110895.2 Picea sitchensis | reverse complement strand
AATAAAGAGTTTGATCTTCCATTACCATGACATGATCATAATATCATCTCGATAACCAAAAATGTGGATAACAGCATGTGAGAGATTTTGTCCTCAAGGGAAACAAGCTCAAGACCCAATTCTTTGTACCCTGGCCTCATCGGGGACATGCATTAAAAATGACAAGGAGCAGACTGCTCTGATACCACTGATCCAGATTTTATGAGCAGAACGAAATGAATACAGATTATTATTAAAATATTCTAACATAGAGTAACAGAGATACAGTAAAAATGGTTTCTATTCAATAAGGAAATAAGTTGAAACTGTAAAATGTAGCGAAAAACAAGCTTGTTGGACTGGTGGCAACTTATCTCTGAGAAGAGATGTGACAATTGCACTCATTAGCAAGAATATGATTATAATGAGGCTCTCAAGGCCTTTTTACAATAAGCATGAATGCCAAAACCCCAGACATCCAAAGGCCTTACCCTAGGAGATGAAGCACCAAAAGTAATGTGGGCCATGTTGGGTAAGCTAGTACATCAACTTGTCGGGGTCGTAAATTTTGCATACGATCTTCGTTTTAGGTGCACAATAGCCCATTGGAAATTTCTATCCAAGGAATACACATTTTTCTGTTAGACTCTAGATTTGTTTGTAGTTTGACTATGGCGAGCCCTAAAAACATTGTTTAGGGCCTCAAAATGACCCCGAAAGTCAGGAACCTAAAAACTAGGAAAAAATGCCAAACTAGAAAACTGCCAAAAATGAACTAGTTGGAATAGGTGGGAGGCCACTGACATCCATCTGCATCATTTCTACTACTAACTCGGCACAAGTTGCAAGTTGATTCAAGACTAGGACTTAATGAGGCCTTATATTTAGAGTTTTGTTTAAGTCCCAAAACATTGAACAGTGACTCATATCTGGGTGTAGCAGTCTTTTCAAAACTTGCACTGAGCTAGGTATGTATAAATCTATATGGTATCCAAGTAGTGGGTACTAGTGATTCTAGGTGGGTTTGCTCACTTAAAAATTCAATCCTTCACTTAAATGTGGCACATCCCCCATTTGTACAAGGTGTTAAGGCCAGTGAATAGAACCTCAGGTTTTGTTATGACTCTATTGCTCTGGAGACTTCTTCTACTACTTGCCTCTATGATTGAGTTTTTAATGGGGTTTCAAGTGGAGGGTTTGTTGGTTCTACAATGTTGGAGTAGGAATTGAAAGGTGGTGAAGGTTTATTATGATTGGCTAATAGTAGGAAATGAAAGAAGAGGGTGATTAAGTCGAGGGGTGGCAACATTGCTTTGGTGGTAGAAGACGATATTCGAGATATGCAAGAAGTGAAAGTTCTAAAAAATCACACACAAGAGGAAATCATGTTGGGTTCATCTTCCAAAGGGGACGGGGATGAATTTAGAGAAAGAAATCCCAAGTTATCAATTGACCTAAATCGACTTGCAATAGAGGAAAGCCATGAAGGATATTCCATAGAGACAAGAAATCAATCAAGACAAGAAAATAAAAAATTGCAAGCAGCCATCAAAGAACTGAAACAAGAAAAGTTGGCACTGGAACATTGTAATGCTAAGCAATAGGAAAAATTGCAAAAGCTTAAGACAAAGAGAAATAATCAATGAAAATTGCTTTAAAAGGTGAGAAAGATGAACATTAAGTTCTATTGGCATAATGTAGTTCTCAAGGCCAAGATAAAGAAGGAAAATATCAAAGGTTCATCTTCTACTCCATACTGAAGGTTCTAGAACTAGGGAAACATACAATTTTGAATTATATTAACAGGAGGAGCACCTACATCTAAATAAAGTGGAAATTCTAAAGTTTCTTTTGAAGGGTTATACACAGGTTGGATATTTTTGGCAGTTGAAGGAGAATATAGTGACTCAACTTATCCAACATATGAGGACCTTGTCAACAGACTTTTGTAGTCTTATTTCCCCCAGTTGCTGAAATAATTCGAGTCAATCAAGGATCTGTTACCAAAACAATTTGTTCACTTTCTATGCAGGTTTGCAGAACCAACTTAGCAATCAATTGCAACAATCCTATTTTATAGGATCTAAATATCTTATGAGATTAGAACTAGTCAAATTTCAAGTCATCTATCTAATGAGTAGGTTTTGGAGAATTGAATGGAATCTATGTAAGAGTATTTGTCTCCTATATTGTAGATAGAAAATAGGATCATATCAAAACTGTATCTAGGAATTAAGATCTGTTGAAACCTATTGTTGTGTATAAAAAGGAAACATGCTGACAAAATTAGGGGTTGGTTGTAGTGGTATTTTTGGAAAACTATGTTTCTGATTGTAAAGACTAAGAATTATTTCATTTTTCACTAAATAGAAAAGGTTATATGATGGTGAGACTCCTCTTCTTATCTTATTTCTTTCTTTTCTTAATTGAATTCATATTTATCTTCTACGAAGCTTTTGATATATCATGTTTATGATTTAAGCCAGTGAATATTGTGTTGATTTCTTGTTCATAACCTGATTTGTGTTTAAGTACATGTTTCTTGTTCTTGAATGATATTTAGGATCAAGGATTTCCTATGTGAGTGAACATATTGGAAACTTACATATCTTTGTCTTTCATGTTATAAAATATTATTTAATTCATCATATTGACTACCATTTACTAAGCAAGTGTGATAGGAATTTGTTCTTGTTATCTGAGATTGATATTGTTATTTTACCCACTGCTTAACCTTCAAACCAATTTCAAAACCAAAAACAAATATGTATTCATAAAAAACCATTGCAATAACTTGATGATGTCCTAGCTTTCCCTTTAGCATTCAAGTGTAACTTTACGGACTAACATCTTTTGGCACCATTTCCAAAGACAAAGGAACGAAGTTACTTTCCCTGGGAAGAACGACATTGAGAAATACTAGCTCTTGATGGTGAAAAAAGAGTTGGATACAAAATTAGACAACATATTTTTCACCTAGTGACTCCATTACTAAATATATGGCTCCTAAAAGAGAAGTGAAGGGATCAAATCTTGAGCCCACAAAAGCCTCAGTATCAGCTTCATCTTCAAAACGGAAGTGATCAGATCCAATCCTAATCCTAAACTAATTCCAGCAGTACCAGATCCTAAAAAAATATTGAGAAAATATAGAGAAACTCCAGGTCAGTCTTCATCTTCAAAGGGTAAATCTTCATTTTCTGGAGAAACCATTTATGAGTCCCAAGTACCCATTGTTTTTCCTTAAGAAGAATTAGTTCCTATAATTGAGGAAAAATCGGTTGCACATCCTTCAAAATTAGTTCTTCCTACAACAATTTCTAATAATGATTTGACAGTGGAACAATGGAAATATTTTTATGAACTGATCAAACCATAAGAATAAGATATTACCTTCACATCAGAAACCCTAAGTGAGTTTCCTGCACATACCAAAGAATAAATTGACTAGATATTATCCTCATCTTTATCTCAGATTTTCACTTCTAAGAGAGTGAAGCCTGAAGTTCAAGTTTTCAATAATATTTTGGCTATTGAAGGACTCTTAGAGTCTTAAAAGATCCATTCTTAGCCTTCATCAACACCTAAAGTTCATACTCTTCTTTCACTTCATATTTCACATCCATCTTCTCCTCCTAAATATCCTACTGCAGTTATTCACACCATGGTCGTAAATAGAATGGATGCCATCATAGCTTCTAGGTATGCACCCCTCGTATTACCTCAAGTATTATATGCTTTCCTAGTTGTAGACTATATGAAATACTTTCCTAGGTTTAATGGAGAAGGAGAGGTAATATTTGAAGAACATTTGTCCTCATTTTACATCTTTGCAGACAACATTAATGTTGAACACACAGATGTTTGGATGAGTTTATTTGTACAAAGTTTGGATGGGAGGTAAGGAAATGGTTCAGAGGTCTCCCTGCCAATTCTATTGCAGACATTAATGCTTTAGATGATGTCTTTATGAAATAGCGGAGAGACAAAAAAGACTACTTGTACTATATTACTGAATTTGGAGCTCTAAAGAGAAAACAAGGTGAGTCTGTTTCTGACTTTACCAAATAGTTCAACAAAATGTACAGTAAAATTCCTAATGAAATTAAACCCTCTGAAACGTATGCAAAACTCACTTTTTCCAATTCTTTTGATGTTGATTTTTCCCTCTTGTTAAGAGAAAGAAGGTCTTTCACTCTAAGTCTAATGCAAGGGGCTGATATTGAAGTAGAATCAAAATTTTAGTAGCT
This sequence comes from Picea sitchensis, assembly GCA_010110895.2. Lineage (NCBI taxonomy): Eukaryota > Viridiplantae > Streptophyta > Pinopsida > Pinales > Pinaceae > Picea > Picea sitchensis. The sequence continues at coordinate 7,543 of SNQJ01S0202604.1, read as the reverse complement.
GAAAGATTAAAATAAAAATCTGATATAGATAAGAAGAAACAAAAGGAAGAACTTCCATTTTCTTCCCATTCATCATCAAATCATAAAATATATTAAATGGACAAAATGTTGAAAACTTTGACATACGAGCTTGCTAGATTGAAATTGGAAGTTAATCCACCAAATAGGCTTGTTCAGGAAGGAGAAAATAGGAACCCTAATAATTTTAGAAGGCCACCAAATGCACCTCAAATTATACAAAGGGAAATGAGGAATAAGGATGATCAAAGGGTATTACCTCCCTTTCAAAATAATGCAATAGAAGAAACTGAAGGGGTTGATGACCATGAAGATGATTCAACAATTCATTTACATGATACTAATATTCCTTCACCTCATCTAATGCAACAGGAATATGAAAACTCCCTTACATTGAATCAGTTTGATGAGGATGATGGAGAAGAAATTTTTCAGAATGAACCTAAGAAGAAATATGATCTCATACCTAGACCAAGTGGATCAAAGGTAGATACATCAATATAGAAAAAGAAGACAAGTACACCAGTCAAGAAGGTACCCAATAAAGAAGTAGATAACAAATCAAATCAACAACAACAACATCTTGTCAAGGTTAGTGTTCCAGAAATAAAAGAAGTAGAAAAGAAACCTATTTCTTTTAGTTTGGAGCATGAGATCAATAATATCAAAATACCTATACCTTTGATATAATTAATGAAGACTGATCCTTTTAAAAAGACAATTCTGAAATCCTCACAACCTCCTACTCATGTAACTTCTTATGATGCTATAAATCTTGAAGACGAAAATCTTGCTATTACCATTGGCCCACATATTGAAAATGGATATGATATTTCTCCTCCATTTTATATATCTTTGAATGTTCATGATAAAATTTTGCATAACTACCTTATGGATTCAGGAGCTTCACACAATTTCATGCCTAAGGTATTGATGGACGAGTTAGGTCCAGATATCACTAAGCCCCACCAAGACTTATACTATTTTGACTCTAAAAAGGTTAAATGTTTAGGAGTCATTAAAGACCTAGTTGTCACCTTATTTCAATTGCCTATGAAAAGTGTGGTCATGGATGTGGTGGTTGTTGATATACCACCTAAGTTTGGCATGTTTCTATCTATATATTGGGCTAAGAAGGTAGGAGGGTCATTGTATATGGACCTTACATATGCTACTATACCTGTTTTTGGAGGAGAACACAGAAGGTTGTACAGGGAAGTCATACTAGCCTATATTGTAAGTGATCATGAAAATCCTGGAAATAACCTCATTTATCCATTTGAATATGAAATTGGATCATCCATATTTCATATTAGTGATGATGCCCTTGAGCCATTAGCAATCATATCTGCGAATAGCCGAGCAAAGGGGGTTGAACATGCAGTTTGGAAGGTTTTATTTTATGGTTCTAGTTAAAAGGAAGGATCTAGAGCTGGGGTTGTATTCATATCTCCTTCCAAGGAAGTCATCCCTCTTTCATATAAATTGTAGTTTGATACCACCAACAATATTGCAGAGTATGAGGCTTTACTGCTAGGATAAAGGGAAGCAAAGGAAATGGGGATTGATAAAATTGATTTTTTTGGAGATTCAGAGTTGATTATTCATCAAATCATAAATATGTATTAGATAAAACATCAAAGGTTGAAGTAGTACATAAATGAAGTACGGGACCTTATTGAAAACTTCTTTATAGCTTTTAATATAACCTTTGTCCAAAGAAGTATGAACCAACAAGATGATTCTTTAGCCCTGGCAACTAGAAATTTCAAAACTCCTATGTTTTCAAATCTGAGATATGAAATTGAAGTAAGGCATAGACCTTCTATTCCATATAATATCAAATATTGGCAGGTTTTCAATGACGATCAAGAATTGAAGAGGTTTTTAGAGACTGTTGGTGAGTTTTCTACAAACTCTATTGATCAAGAAAATGAAAATGATGATGTAGAAATTAAAGTTGATATTTCATTTCAGGATAAACTTGCAGGCCACAATATTGTAGAATTGAAGACAAACCATTTACCAAAAGGTTTGGTTCCCCTTGAAAGGTTGTTTGACCATAATGATGTATCTAAGAAGTTTGTTGTTCAAAGTCAAGAAACAGAGTTTGTTGGTTGCAATATTAGTTCTGATTCAAACCCAAATATTGTAAAGCTATCTAAAGCCTTGTCTGAAAAACAAAAGGGGGGTTATGCCAACTTATTGAAATAATTTTCTGATGTGTTTTTTTGGTCTTATGAAGACCTTAAAGTTTTTGATACAGAATTAATGCAACATAAGATCCCTATGAAGGAAAGATATAAACCTTTTAAGTAGAAAATGAGATAGTTCAATCATATGTTGTTGCCTATAATTGAAAAAGACGTGAAAAAATTGCTTGATGCTAAGATTATAGTACCTCTCAGATACTCAGACTAGGTAGCCAATCTTGTGCCTATCAGAAAAAAGAATGGTGAGATAAGGCTGTGTGTATATTTTAGGAATTTGAACAGATTCTTTCTAAAGAACAACCATTTCCCAAGATGGATCATATTCTATAGAAAGTAGTGGGTACTCAAAGAATCTCCTTGTTGGATGAATACTTCGGATATAATCAGATAATAGTTTTTTAAGAAGACAAGAAAAAGGCTACTTTCACTACTCCTTGAGGCACTTTCATGTATGACAAGATGCCCTTTGGTTTGATGAATGTAGGGGATAATTTTCAGAGGACCATGGACATTGCATTTGTGGGAGAAAAAGATAATTTCATGGTAATTTATTTAGATGATATTATTTTTTCCTAGAAATCTCATGATGAGCACCTACAACACCTCAAGCGGACATTTGAAAAGTGCAGGAGATATGGCATATCATTAAATCCAAAGAAATCTAACTTTGCCATGAATGAAGGTAAGCTCCTAGGGCATATTGTATCTGCAGGAGTAATCAAGATAGATCCTAAGAGAGTGGAGGCCATTCATAAGATTGACATTCCAAGGAACAAAAAGGCAATACAATCCTTCATAGGGAGAATAAACTTTTTAAGGAGGTTCATACCCAATTTTTTTGAAATCATAAATCTCATTACCAATATGTTGAAAAAAGATGCAGAAATTAAATGGACACCAAAAGCAAAGTCTTCCTTTGATAGGATAAAGCAAGCCTTAATTGAAGCTCCATTTCTCATCAACCGAGATTACTCTAAATAGTTTCTGATTTTCTCATTTTCATCTGAAGATACCATTGTTGTTGTTATGTTGCAAAGGAATGATAAAGGGTATGAGCAACCTATTTATCTCTTTAGTAATACTCTTAGAGATGCAAAGTTAAAATATGACATTATGGAAAAGCAAGAAAGACTTATGTAAAGAATGAAACAGATCCCAAAATCAAATGTTTAAGATCAGATAATGGAGGGTAATTTACCTCTAAAGATTTCAATAAGTTTTGTGAATATCATGGAATCAAGAGATACTTATTATCTCCAAGAACTCCTCAACATAATGGAGTTGTGGAGAGGAAAAATATAATTTTTCAAGAGGCTGGAAGAACTATGTTGAATGAAGCCAAGCTTCTAGACAATTTTTTGGAGAGATGCAATATATGCAGTAGTCCACATACTTAACCAATCACAACTTAGATCTAACCATGAGAAAAAACCTTATGAATTGTGGTTTGGAAGACCAACATCTGTGAAACATTTCAGAGTCTTTGGAAGTAAGTGTTACATCAAGAGGGATGAACATAATCTAGGGAAATTTGACTCTAGATCAAATGGAGGTATATTTTTGGGATATTCACCTAACCAAAAGGCCTACAAGTACTATAATCTAATATTTCACAAATTAGTAGAAAGTGCAAATATGAAAATAGATGATCTAAAGTTGAGAAAAATCAAATCTCAAGATGAAATAAAAAGTGATGAATGGAGAAGAACCATTGATGAAGAATAAGATGGTGAATCACAAAATGAAGAAGATAGTGAATAAATACAAGATAATGAAACACAAACTAATGATGAGAAGGATGAAGAAGATACACCCTTTCCAAAATAACCATCAAAAAGTGTTCAAAAGAATCACTCTGAAAATCATATTATAGGGGATACAGATTCAGGTGTAGAAACAAGGAAACTCAAATTTGACTCTAAACAGGAAATGCTTTCAGTAATAGAACCCAACAATTTTGTAGAATCCAGCAAGACTAAAGACTGGATAAAATAAATGAACGAGGAACTTGATCAAATTGAGAAAAATCATACATGAGAACTTGTCCCTAGACCCAAGGAAAAGAATGTGGTAGGAACCAAGTGGATATTAAAACAAAAACTGAATGAAAATGGATAGATCATGAAGAAAAAATCCATATTAGTATGCAAGGGATATGCCCAAGTGGAAAGTATTGACTTTGACAAGACTTTTTCCCTAGTAGCAAGACTAGAGGCCATCAAATTGTTCTTGGCATTTACGTTCTTCAGAAACTTAAAAAATTATCAAATGGGTGTCAAGTCAACATTTCTGAATGAAACATTAGAAGAAGAAGTATATATTGAGAAACTAGAAGGATTCATATTAACATAAAATCATGACTATGTGTATAAACTAAAGAAGTCTCTATATGGTATTAAACAAGCCCCTAAGGCATGGTTCTCAAGACTTGATTAGTATCTGCAAAAACAAGGATATAATAGAGGGACTACTGACAACAACATATATATCAAAATTGAGGATCAAGATATGATTTTTGTGGTGGTATATGTAGATGATATCATATTTGGAAGTAATCTTACTATACTAAGAAAAACATTTGCTATAGAAATGCAGAAAGAGTTTGAAATGTCTATGCTAGGGGAACTGACTTTCTCCCTAGGTTTACAAGTCACTCAAACAGATAAGGGAATATTCATTTCCCAAACTAAATATATCAAATAAATGATAAATAAGTTCCAAATGGAAGACAATAAACCCATGTTCACTCCCATGGTCACATGATGAAAACTAAGCCTAGATGATGATTCACCAAGAGTAGACCAAACCATGTATAGATCAATGGTTGGTAGCCTGTTATATGCAAAAATAACAAGACCATTTATCTTGCAGGATGGAGGAGTAGTAGGTAGGTTTAAATATGCACCTAAACAAACTCACATGAAGGAAGTAAAAAGGATATTCAGATATCTTAAAGGAACCTTGGAGTTTGGTTTATGGTTTCCAAAAATAGAAGATTTTACATTGATTGCATATACTGATGCAGATTGGGTTGGTAGTGTAGATGACAAGAAAAGTACTAGTGGAGGAGCATTGTACCTGGGAAAATGTTTGGTATCATGGTTAAGTAAAAATTAAACATCTATATCACTATCTACAACATAAGCAGAGTACATTGTTGCTGCATCTTACTGCACACAAGTGATCTGGATGAAAAAAACCCTAGAAGATGTACAAGTGAAATATTATCATCCAGTCATTATTAACCATGACAACACCAGTGCCATAAATATATATAAGAATCTTGTTATGCATTCTAAAACCAAATTCTTTAAACTTTTAAAATTCCTCAGATTTTTCTTTGAGAAAATAAACCCAGGTCATCCTCATGTATTCATCAATGATCAATATGAAGTAGTGTTCCCCTTGTATACTTCTAGTCCTAGAGGGCCCACAAAGATCAGTGTGAACAATCTCCAAGGGTTTTGATGTAGAATGTTCTTTTGTCTTGAATCTGAATCTCATATTCTTTCCTAATTGACAGCGTTTGCAAACATGACCTGAGATCTTGATGAATTTTGGCATGTATTTTACAGCTCCTTTTTTACTAGCTTTGATCAGATTATCAAAGCTCAAGTTTTCCATCCTTCTTTCCATAGCCATCTTTCATAGACTTGAATCATATGGAATTCTTCTTCTTTCTCAATATCTAAGATATACACATTACCTGAGGTTCTTGGTGAAATAGCAACTAATTTTCCTGATCCTTTTTCTCTAATTTCACATTTTTGGGAGTCAAAAATGAGTATGTCCTTGATCACAGGTTTGTCTTACACTAAGTAGATTAGGTTTTAAATTTTCTACTGGTAGCACATTTTCTACTTTATTTTTCTTGTTTCCCAGGGAAATTGTGCCTTTTCATAGTATTTTGGTAGATACATTATCTCCAAAAGTGACTTTACCTTTATCCTTCTTTCTCAGTGTGAGAAGTTTTTCTTTATCTCCTGTCATATGTTTTGAGCATCCACTATCAACATACCACTCCCACTTTTTGTTCTTTGCATACATGGCCACTTTACATTCTGTTACTTTTTCTTCTATATGCTTTTCTTTCCATGTCTTCTTATCCTATTTGTTAGAGTTTCTTGTCTTCAAGGATTTCATTGGTAATATACATTCATTAGTTTTATGGCCATAGTTGTTGCACTTGTGGAATTCAACATTGTACTCTTGTAAAGGAGAGAATGAATTATAATTTATTTTCTCTACATCATTCTTGTTGTTATTATATCTTTGGACATTTCTTGGTTTGTAGTTTATATAGGCTTTACAATGTATTTCTTTGTGTCCAAATTTGTTGCATGAATAGCAATATCCAAGGAAGATATGTTGATATCTATTAGAAGGAGTCCTTCCGATCACTGTATTTCCTTTTCCTTTTGGTACCATCCTTTTGATCGCTATATTTCCTTTTCTTTTTGGAGGAAGTTCCTATCTATTAAAAATAGTCTTTAATGGTGCCATATTCATCTTGTTATCTTCTCTTTTTAAGGAAATTCTAAGAGCATATGCATAGTTGAGTGACTTTTTATCAGGTTTTTGTGCAATAGAGGTTGAGTTTTGATCAAATCCCATTCTTTCTTTATCATTTGGTGATCTTTGGATGTTAAGTATATCATTCAAAATATTTTAACTGTTCTCAAACTTTGACTGGTGGTTTCCTCTTTCTAGTTCTCTTTTCAGCTGACTAATTTCTTCTTCTAGCTTTTTACAAACTTGTTGTTTTTCCTTGTATTGTTCATTCAAGATTTCTTTATTTCTTTTGATTTCTTGAAGATGAGTTTTCAAGTCAATGATGACTTGCTATGATTCTTTTATGATTTTTAAAACTTCCTTTTCTCTTGTTTGTTGTGCTTGTTCAAATTATAGCAATTGTCCTCTTAATAATGTGTTCTTATTTTTAGAATGTTTGAGTTCATCCAAGGCACTGATTAGTTCTACTTCAAGATCATCTTCTCCTTCAACCTCATATTTTTCTTCTTCAATCTCAAAGGTATTTTTAATGTGATTATTTTGAGTTTCTATACCCATAAATAGGTGCTCAGCTTCCTCTTCCTCTTCACTTTATTTAGATGAGCTACTGTTCTCTTTAGTGTAAAAGGTCTTCTTCTTTTTGTAGACCCTCCTTCTGTCTTTGGTTTGGCTCTTCTTCTATTCTTTGAAAAAAAATTCATCATCACTTTCTTCTTGTTTTGGATAGGGACATTTGGAAGAAAAATGTCCAATATTTCCACAGTTAAAGAATATTAGAGGAAACTTTCCCTTGTATCTAC
>SNQJ01S0202602.1:5220-21916 GCA_010110895.2 Picea sitchensis | reverse complement strand
CATCTTGTACTTGAACATTTAAGTGGGGTAAAAGGAGGTTTCCCCCTCGAAGAGGCTTATTATCTGATATTATCTCTTTTTCAAGGCGTTGAGTACTTTTCTAGAGGTTTTTGTATGCTATATTGATGTTTGGTTCTTAACAGTACTGCACCAGTTTCAAGTTGGAGATAAATTTTGGTTACATTTGTAGAAAGAGCGTCTCACAGGGCACCATCGGAAATCTCCGCCCACTTTGCTATGGGCCTTACACTATCACCAAGGCTGTGGGTAGAATGTTTTTGAGCTCGATACTCCACCCTTCCTTAGCCTGCACCCAGTGTTCAATGTGGACCTGCTTTGGCCATATTTTCCACCATTATTGGACACCACAAAGATCGCAGAACAACTGACACCAACAGAGCTCGACCCTGACTGCATGGAACAATCATCCCTTGATCAAATAGTGGACACACATGTCAAGGGCACTCGCCAGTAGAGGATCTAGATTTATCGGGTTGTCAGGGTAAGGCAACTCCTCCACCAAGGAAAGTGGATCACCCGGGGCCAAATCCAGTAGAAGTTTTCTCACCTGATGGGTAAACTCAATGCAATGGAGACCATTTCTTCCTAAGAGGGGAGGAGTGATCCAAGTGGATATTGGTGGCCACCCACCTATTCCAACTGGCTCTTGTTGTATGTTTTTAGTTCAACACGTTCTTCTGTACTTATTTGTAGTTGTGGGTTATACACTTTTGGTTTTTTTGAATCCCTACACATCTTCCAGGTGGATACTGGTGGCCTCTCACCTAAATCCAACTGAATTATTTTGTATTTTTTCATGTCAGCGCATCTTGTTGTACTTCCAAGGTCATTTTGGAGCCCTAAACATTGTTTTTTTTTTGGCTCTCCATTGTCAAAATATAGATGGAATAATATTTTTATGGATTAATGTGTATTTCTCTGAAATACCTTTCCAACGGGCTATCACATGCCTAAAACGAAGGTCGTATGCAAAAGTTATGACCCTAGGAAGTTGAGGTACCAACTTACCCATAGGGGCCCACATGACTTTTGGCGTTTCACCTTCTAGGGTTAGGTTTTTGGATGTCTAGGGTTTTGGAATTCATGAGTAATATCAAAACATCCTATGGAGCATCATTGTAATGATTCTTCTCAGAAGGATGCATGTAGCAACCACATCTAGAGATAGCTACCACCATTAGAGCAAGTGTTTTAGTTCTGCAGTTTTACAGTTTCAGCCTAGTTCATTTATTTAATAGAAGATATTGTTCACTTGATGTCTGTGTTGTTCTTCATATCTACGTGTTTATTGTATTCAGTTTTCTAATTAGTTTCATTCCACTCCTAAATCCAGATCATGTCTCCTGCAAATTAGATCAGATTAGAGCTCTTTCTTTGGCCAAAGAAAGGAATAAATTTTAGGTCTTTTTGCATATTTTTCAAGGAAAAAAAAAGGGGGAAACACACTTCAAATTCAATTATGAAATTTATTAGAATAATTTGCAGAAAAAAAAAATGGATATTTGAATCCCTGGAGGAAAATACCCAATTTCAATAAAAAAAAATCATCCAAAATGGAGTCTGAGAAGTGAAGTTTTTAGCATTTTAAAATTAACAAATTTTCAGGGTTTTTCTAGAAACGACCTTGCGATTTGCAAAGTTTCACCCAACTTCACATGGTATGGGATTTGGATCTTCTTATTTTCAATAATATAAAGTGGATATATGTGGACATCTCACTCGTGCATCTATTTCATCAATTCCCTACAAAAATCTACATCTTCAACAAAATCTTCACTAAGCATTTACTTGCACATTTGCAAGGTCTCCTTGGAGTGAAGGACGCAGTTACTTAACACCAATATTTCTTTCCTTCTTCATTTTTTATGCATTGTACTTTGAGGGGGAGGGGTTTCCATGAGTTTTTCCCTCTTTCCTCTCTTTTTCAGTGTTCATTTACTTAGATGCATTGTAAAATGGGTACCTAACATGGCCTTGTAGCTGGGACCCATTCTTTATTTACACCATAGTTGTGTTCAAGGGGGGTGTTGGAGATATTACACACTCACTGTTGACGCTTAAAATTGCAATGATGAATATTGCTCGCAAAGGATTTCCAAGCTCTATTATTTATTTATGATAATAATAATAATAATAAACTAGTAGGTGAGACCCCCTTGTAGACTAGTGGCGCTACGATGGATGTGTTTTTATATTTTTGTTTGTTGTTATAATGATGCCAAGCAGTCTTCTACAGTTGATGATTAAAGTCATGGTTTTATTCGTTATAGTGACATAAGGTGGTTGGTTGATTGTTGCATGGATATATGGTTTTGATGGTCACTCGCAAATTATGGCAGTACTATGGATAAAAGGATTATTTTTACAGATTCTATGTTTATGCATTAAACATCGATTGATTATTTTACATATGGTTCTTTTTATAAAAGAATGATATGGGAGCTTAAACAAAAGGAAAAAAGACTATGTACAATCCCTAAGGTTATTTGTGATTGTGACAAAATAGGGTTGTATAGACCCTTTCTGCTAGACTTATGCACTTTGATTAAAGGTTATGTGTGAGGCATATATGGTAACGTTATAGCATATGGTTGTTGTTAAAAGATTTTGACATGACTTAGGGTGGCACACTATGTAATGTATGTAGCAATGGGATATTTGTTTGATTTAATGGTAATGTTATGGTGGGTTGGTTGGCTTCTACGTCAAATTGAATAGGGATGGGGAAGGAAGCGACGTGCATTTACTGCACGTCACTCAAACAACCCTCGAGCCCGTCACCCTAGCCATACTTGCATTTGGTTTTTCAGCTCTGGTGGTTGTTGATGCTCCGTGTTTTTTGGTTGTGAAAGAATAATACAGTCCAACTCTCTCCCTCAAGCAAGCTTTTCAAGGTACAATTCCTTTATTTTCCATCCATGATGGTTCCTCTGCGTTATGAATCGATTTTTGGCTCAGAATGGCTTGCGGTCTGTGTTTTTCTTAAGTTTTTCGACTATGTATCAGTGGTGTGCTTATGGTTTCTTCTATGAATACTTTAGGCCGTTGGAATTTAAAGAAAAATGAATGATTATTCCTCATTGTGTGTGTCGCGTGCATTGGTTTATTGGTTAAAACATGTTCAGTCAGCTTAGGGTTTTTGGTCTAGTTCTCTATGGAAAATTATGATTATGGTTTAGCAAAGCTCTGAGTTTTGGAACATGGGTTTTACAACTAGTCTTGATGTTAAATATTTGTCACTCCTTTTCATCTCGGTGGTTGATTTGTTTTGTTCCTCTGGGTTGCAATGCAAGTTTTTTAAAAGTTGGATTGTTCTTGCCTTGTTTTGGCCGAGCCCCGAGCTGTCATTTGTCATGGTATTGCCTTCATTATCACTGTTGTTGGAAAGCATTGAACAATCGAGTTTTAGCATCACCCAAAATTTTAAATAGAAGTTTGTTTATGTTTATGCATTAAACATCGATTGATTATTTTACATATGGTTCCTTTTACAAAAGAATGATATGGGAGCTTAAACAAAAGGAAAAAAAGACTATTTACAAGCCCTAAGGTTATTTGTGATTGTGACAAAAGAGGGTTGTATAGACCCTTTCTGCTACACTTATGCGCTTTGATTAAAGGTTATGTGTGAGGCATATATGGTAACGCTATAGCATATGGTTGTTGTTAAAATATTTTGACATGACTTAGGGTGGAACACTATGTAATGGATATAGCAATGGGATATTTGTTTGATTTAATGGTTAATGTTATGGTGGGTTGGTTGGCTTGTATGTCGAATTGAATAGGGATGGGGAAGGAAGGGACGTTCATTTACGGAACGTCACTCAAAAAACACTTGAGCCCGTCACCCTAGCCATACTTTCATTTGGTTTTTCGGCTCTGGTGGTTGTTGATGCTCCTCGATTTTTGGTTGTGAAAGAAGAATACAGTCCAACTCTCTCCCTCAAGCAATTTATTCCAGGTATGGTTCCTTTATTTTCCATCCATGATGGTTCATCTGTGTTATGAATCGATTTTTGTCTCAAAATGGCTTGAGGTTTGTGTTTTTCTTAAGTTTTTTTACTGTGTAGCAGTGATGTGCTTATGGTTTCTTATGTGAATACTCTAGACTATTGGCATTTTAAAGAAAAATGAATGATTATTCCTCATTGTGTGTGGCATGTGCATTGGTTTATTGGTTAAAACATGTTCGGTCAGCTTGGGGTTTTTGGTCTGGTTCTCTGTGGAAAATTATGATTATGATTTAGCAAAGATATAAGTTTTGGCACATGGGTTTTACAACCAGTATTGATGTTAAATTTTTGTCACTCCTTTTCGTCTCGGTGGTTGATTTGTTTCGTTCCTCCAGGTTGCAATGCAAGTTGTTAAAATCTGGATTGTTCTTGCCTTGTTTTGGTAGAGCCTCCAGTTGTCATTTGTCATGGGATTGCCTTCATTATCATTGTTGCTGGAAAGCATTGAAAAGTCGGGTTTTAACATCACCCAGAATTTTAAATGGAAGTTTGTTTATGTTTTGGTTGGCCATGGGTTCTGCTCGAGCATTCTCTTCACAGTGTTTTAAGCATTCGCTTCCTTTTGTCTCCGTTGGAGGTGGATAAATGTTGTGTTTTGGTAGCCCCAACTATCAAGAATTTTGGTTAAAGGTTATGTGTCTGTCGTGATTTTAAAAAGGGCACAAGCGGTTTGTGTCTTCAAAGACATTTTGATTAAGCCATCTGTTGTTACTTCTTTGTGATAAATTTTTTAAAAGGGCAAGAGTTATCTCCATCCCTGAGGACTTATTCATTTGGTCGAGCTTGTGTTCTTAATTCTATTTGTTGTGTTAAACCCTAAACACGATCTTGGTCTTGTTTCATTCCTGTCAAGAGTAAAACAGACACCTGTGTGTGCTTGGTCTACTGGATACGACTTGGTTCTGTTTCTCCTCGGGCACTATTTGACTCTCTCTCTTGTTGGGAATTTCTTTTAAAGGAAGTATGTACATGTTTAATTTACGAGAATCTCATGCTCAAAGTTGCATGTTATTGGTTAAATGCTATTTTTGAATCAAGAATTATGTGATTGTATTGATAAACACCTGTGTATGATTGAATCGAGGCCCAATTATGAGTTTTAATTTCAGTGGATTGTGTCAAATAGTGTTGGAAAGTTGACAGTCAGTGGTTAATATTGGGCCTATTCTTATTTAAGTTTAAGGAATAAATATGGGATGTGGATCGATGGAATCATTGTGCATATTTCTATTTGGTTTTAAAAGGAAAAGGATTTTAACATTGGAATATGAAAGACTGTGGCTTGAAGGGTTATAATGTTATTATGAAAATGGCAATGATGTTACTATGACTGTTGTATAGATATTGTATAAATGCAAGAGATGCTATAATTGAAGTATTATGGGCATATGAATTGTCTTTTATTTGAAGTCAATAAGCATTATGTAAAAAGAAAAGTGTCGGTTTAATGGTTTTGGTTTAAAAGTGAATGCTTATTGTATTATGAGGTCTGAACAGAGTTATGGTTGTTGTTTTATTTGATTTATTTTTATGAACGATATCCATATTTTATTCCCTCTCATACTATCACTTTTTCGCTCATTATATCCCCCTCATGATCCCAATTTAATTTTTACATGCCCTATTCTATAAAATAAATTAAAAACTCCGTATAACAGTGACAAAAGATATAACATAGAAATAGGTGGCAACTGATATTTTTTGTTATTTGATCGCACAGTTAAATTATTTAATAAATTGTTGAGAAATACTCGTGTATTTTCCCCCTGTCATGCTACCACTTTTTCACTCATTACAATCCCTCCATATGTCCCATGAATCCTATCCACCCCCTGCTTACTTGGAAATTATTAAATGATTTCTTATGGATGGATTTGCATGGGTCTTGTGTTCATTTTTGAGCCAAAAATTGTTTCATGCAAGCAGAATGTCATCTATGGTTTATTAAGGTCTAGTTACTGATGAATTGTTGCATACAGGATGAGTTTCTTCAGTAGAGGCAACCATGGGAGAAATAATAGGGGAAGAGGTAATTGGAATAGAGGGCCTAGAAGGCTTAGATTCTCTATTCATTTTGATGTTGACCCCCAGGAGTTGAACCAACTATTTCAAGCTAGGTTCTTTAACTGGATTGGGAAAGGAATAGTACAACCTGGACCAGAGAGACCTCCCTTCTAGCCTCAAAACATCCATGATATTCATGTGCCTCCTCATGTGTCCTTGCAACCAAAATTCTCTGTGAATGATGGATGGCAAGATATTATCAATCTGACAATCTCTCACCATCATGGCTGGCCTAAATTTTCATTACCTCCTCCCCTACCTGTAAATCCTAATGCTCAAATTTCCCATGTGCATTAACCTGTTCAATCCTCACATGCTATAAAAAGGCTTAAAAATGATGTCCTCCATGTGAAAGACAAAGGTAAAGTTGTTGCCTCCCCTTCATATCCTTCAAATGACTCGTCAAAATCAATGTGCTCCCGTACGCATCTGAAGGGTGATTGTTCCCATGTTGTTAGTGAGATAAATCCTCAAGGTTCGAATCAACCAAAGGCTACTTCTGAGAATTCCAAAGGGGATAGCAATGATAGAGGAAAGATTGCCTCTCAAAGTGGCAAGTATGGATTTTAATTTATGTGTTTTATGATTGAGTTGTTGAAGACAGTGGTCTGCAGAAAGTTTTGGACAACAAGCATTTTTTTGGATAATGTGGATATTTACATATTTTTGGATATGATTTGAATTATTTATGATATTTAATATTCAAATTTTGGAAGTATTTATGGGGGCTACAAGGCGGCATGTGTTTAAATGATTATATAATTGTGTTTATTTTTGTAAAGAATAAAAGAAGGGAGTCACAACTAACTTAACTTAACTAAAATTAGTTAAGTTCAACTAACTTAACTAAAGAAAGTAGTTGAACTACTTCAACTTATTTGGAATGCATAAAAGCCAAATGAGAAGGAAGAACAAGAGAGAGTAGAAGGAGAAATAAAGACTAAGGTTTTCTCTTTTGTTTACATGAGATAGTTCAGTTTTCATTCATTCTTGAGTTATTCAAAGCCTAATCCTCTTTTTGACAGCAAGGTCCTATTGTAGACAATAACATTCAAAGTTGAACCATATCATTTTGATGCTTGTTTTAGAGGTGTTGATCTATCTTTGATAGTCTGTGTATACTTGTTTGTTTATGGATTGAATTTCATACCTGATAAAGGATATTGTGCAAGGTCAAATCGACAACAGTCTATGGCAAGCTGATCCAGATTATAAAGTTCAATTTTTACTTCTTGTTGGAGTCCTTTTGTATGGTTTTCATCGAGGATCTCTCAATTAGACTTTGGTCAATGCCCTCACAGGGGTTTTTGTAAAGAGAAAAACACTTTTGATTTCTAGGAATGAAATAAATCAGATAGCTATTCTGTCTCATTTTTTTGTATTTATGACTTGGTCACTTTTGCTTTTTGATCTCCATATTTACTTTCTATAATGTGCATATGTTTTAGAAACTAAAAATAAAATTTTATTTTATTTTTGCAACATTCTTTTCATTAATAAATCAGCCTAAGCCATGGTAATTAATACTTGTGGATTGGGAAATTATTTATGAGGCTATATGATGCAGGAGAATCCCTCCACATCAGCAAATGCGCCAGCAAGCCAACACATAGACGCACAAAAGAGAAAGGGAGAGGCATTGACCCTCCCATTTTTAAATTCGAAATCGTATCCCATGGGGATTTGCGTTGTAAGGTTGTAAGAGCCAAGCCATACCTTTGTACAGGTAGCAGATAGATCGCCTTAAATGGTTGCTCGTAGCAAGTCTAGATCATAGTCAGGTCTAGACTTTTCATTTATGGAATGTAGTCGTAGGAGTATGGTGTCGTAACTGAGACAGTGATAGCACTAAGGCGGTGGAGAGGATAAGCTCGTAGAGCCCTCTTTTGTAAAAGAGGAGGGAGAGAGAGATCTTTGTAGAGAGGTCTGGGTAGAATATATTGAAAGGTCTTAGAAGCAGAACTCAGGATAGAGTTAGGTTAGGAGAGCTTGAGAGAACTGGGACTCTGTTACAATCCAGTTTTTGTAAACATTTGTATAGACACACAGAGATAATAAAAAAACAGTTTTTCCTGCATATCGTGTGTTTATGTATTTCATGAATGAATGTTGTGGATGTGTGATAAGTTTCATTTGCAGTAGGAGATAGATTGTTTTTATCTTCATTGAGTTTTTTAATATATTTTTGGATTCTTTAGGCTGTGCAAGGAGTGCACAACAGAACATTTGAGGTTCTGTAGCCAGCGCAAGGAGTGTGCATCTGAACTCTGTGGAGTTAGAAAAGAACGTTCCAGGAGGGCGCACCATAGATATCACAAACTCAAGAGGTACCTCAAGGTTATTGAATACCTTAAAGGGGAAATTGTGCAGAGAAAGCACAGAGAGAAACAAAGTTATTGAGAATTTTGTAGAGCTTTTCCAAGTGGGCATCGAGTGAGTGCAAGAGTGCACAGGAAGAACTATGTGTTGAGTTTGGGGAGGAACAAATTTTCTAAACACTTTGTAAGGAGAAGCTCTGCAAGGTGTGCATCGAGCAAGGAGAACGACAGGATGGCAAGAAGAATTTATTGTTCAAGAAATCCTTCGGATCTGAGTTTGACAAAATCCCAGGAACGCAAGGAGTGTGTGGGAGATCGAAATATTTGAGGAAATCAAGCTCATAAGGGATAACACAAAGAGTGTGTATGAGACAGACTTATTATAAGTCTAAATCTCAGAAGAGATAACGCTTGCAAGAGCGTAAGTGAGACCCAAGATAGTTGGGTTCGCAGGGGAAAGTTCAAAGGCCGAGAGCTTTGAACACTTACAAAATCTTCCAAGTTGAAATAAGGTGGAAGCTCAGGAGGATGAGCGACAAAAAATGTTAGATTGGTTGCAGGGAGAATCTTGGACCATTAGATCAGCGTCCAATGAACAGAAAAAGTGCAGAAGAGAGGAACAGATCCCATCCATCGGATCTGAGCACGAAAGGATTAGTCGTCGTCTGATCACGAGAAGGTGCACAAGCTTTAGCATTGTGTATACGTAGGAGAGTGGACTTGTTGAAGCCCCTAAGTCCCGAAGTCATTTGGGACTGTCCATCATCTGGGAGGACGCGTGGTGGAAATCCATCCCTTTCAGGAGAAGATGCTCTGGGAAGAACAAGCGCACAGAAGTTTGAGACTTCCGAACCTCAAATAGCCGAAGGGCCGAGGGTCGTCGATTTACGAGGAGACAGTTGTCAATGGATCTGAGATTTTGGGTGAAAGCCCTCCGGGAGAAATGAGTGCATAGGAGTTGAGACTCCCGAAGCCCGAAAATCCAAAGTGTCGAAGAGCCGAAGAGCCAAAGCACCAAAGAGCCGAAGAGATATGGATTGTTAGATCTAGAGGGACATGTGGTAGCAGATCACAAGCTTCGAGTAAGTTGCATTTGAATTTCGGTTGAAAATTGAAAATCCCGAAGTTCGAAAGGCGAAGTCAATGACAGTCGTTGATCTAGAGGGGAGTTACGTGGTGACAGATCATGCATAAAATGAGAAGAGGTCATTGATTGGACAGTCAGCCAGGAGAAGGTAAAGATTTGATAACAATCGTTGATTGAGAGGCCACGCTGAGAGGCGAAGACCGGCGGACGAGAAGGATTGTAGGGCCAGAACTTATGTGGAGGATAATTATCCTAAAGTAGGCCGCAATTGGAACCACAATATTCACAAATGGATACGTGACATCACGAGGAGGATTGCGGGGAGAAAAGAGGGTTGGTTTGAAACCACTCTTTCCCACACCTACAATCACGCATTAGCACAAGGACACAACCCAGGCTCGTATGAAAGAGGGGCTAACGCCAAAGTTACTTATGCCTGAACTAGTGTTTTGGGAGCACGCAAAAATTAGCCCACGGGTCTGACAGACCTGCACACAGAAGGAAAAAGGGACCTGCGTATATTTGATTTGGGTTCAAAGAGGAACCTGAGGAGTCAATTTGACTTTGTAGTTAGAAAGATCCTAGACCGGGAGGTCGCAGAACCCGAGGAGGGTAGGGGGGCTGCATCAAGTGGCATTAGAGTTGGTTTTCGTTTGTAGACTTCAGGAAAAGGAGATGAAGGAGATTTTTTTCTACATCAAGTAGTATCAGGAGGTGAAATTTTGCTTGCAGACAGCAGGTAAAGGGTGAGACGGTGACATGAGATACACTGAAACCATCAGGTGGTATAAGAGCTAATATTTTTGCTTGTAGATTTTAGGCAAAAGAGAAAGGAGATAATCTGGTAACATTAAGTGGTATCAGAAGTGAAGGTTTTCTTGTAGACAACAGGTGAGAGAAGTAGAGTATTGATGCTCTATGAGAAAGTTGTTTCACGCGCACGGCAACAACAAAAATTTAAACAACCAGGTGAGTTGTGAGAGAATATGGTGATGCTCTTAGATGTAGAGTGATGCATAGGGTTGCCAGGAGGGCATTTAGAAGGTGGAAATGGCTACTGAAGGCCATGGGCATGGTAGAAGAGAAGACCGCAAGAAGAAATTCAATCCATAGATGGGTCTAGAGTTCAATCAAATGAGAGCACAAATGGAGGATCTTGCATTTAAAATGCAGCAAGATGAAAAAGTGCATTGGATGTATGAGTGGCCCATGAAGAAGAAGGTGAAGTGGCCAGTTAAGAGATTATTGGCTAGAGGACAAAAAAGGATGTTAAGAAAGTGGATGAGGCTTGTTGAAACCCTTAGTAACATAGAGGAGGAACAGATTCACATCTGCAAACCATAAATTGGGAGATACCTCAGTGATGAGGAGGAGATGAGATTAGATGAAGATCTAAAGACTTCTAGGTGAGCACAAATGAACTTTCAAGTTATCAGGTAGGCAATGGAAAGAGATCAGGTGGAGGTATCGTATACTGCCATAGGGGCAGTACTGAAAATTCATATTACCAAGTGAGCAATGAGATGGGATCGGTTGATCTCATAGACTTCCAAGTGGGCAAAAGAGAAGTCCCAAATTGCCAGGTGGGCAAGGGGAAAGAAACGAGATTGTCTGAAAGTCTCAGGAGCTCAGAAGTGAGTTCAGGTCAGCAAGAGGTGCTAATGGGTAATGATTCATGTGAGTTTGCAAACCATGTGAATGAATATGGTGAGAAGTTAAATACTCTCACCATCCAGGAGGAGGATCATAGGAGCATTCTGATCATTGGGGGAATTCGGATATTCCTACTAGATAGCTTAGTTGAGGCCAGAGTATGTGTTGCAAATGAAACAACATAAGAGCAAGGAAAACCAGCGGAAACTATCAAAGAGGAAGAAATGGAGCATACATTGATGTCTACCCTAGCAGAAGAAGATGAGCATTCAAAAGAATGGCTCAAATTTTTCAGCCAGGAAGCTAGAACAGAGATGACTGCAGCACTGGAGCCTGCAATAGAAAGAGAAGAAGACAACATAGACTTTGCTAATCTGTATGAGGAATTGGAATCCCTAGAGAGAAGGGTAATGGTGCAAAGCTTGCACATCCGACAAGTCAATTTAGAAGCAGATGGAGGAGCATACCAGCCAAAGGAACAGTTGGAAGAAGTTGGACTTGAACCAACGCAAGAGGAGATGACAGAAGGTAATTTGTCAATCGAGGAAAATGAGCAGTAGCTTAATGATGAGACTGTAGAACTGAAGTTTGTAGCAGGGTGGAAAGATAATTCCATAGGAGAATAAAATGATACGGGAGATCAAGATTATCTACACACTGATAAGGGGGAAGAGTTGCAGCCGAGAATACTGCACACAAAGAGCCAGCCACTAGAGAAGTTGGATGAGGTGATTGAGGAGATAAGAAGGCTTATGATGAGGTCAGCAGAAGAAGTCAACAAAGGGGAGATGAATAGAAGAGAGCTTGCCATAGCAGTAGGGAAGAAGAAGAAGAAGAAGCAACAACAACAACAACGACATAGATAGAGAGGAGTAGGAGGACAACTCCAAAAGAAAGTTTGGGATCCAGGAGGATTTCAACACTGGAGAAGAGGAGCTCATGATTTTCCCAGCTGTGGCTCGTGATTTTGGCCCCTGATGCAACCCCCCTACCTTCCTAGGGTTCTATGACCTCCCGATCTAGGATCTTTCTAATTGCAGAGTTGAATCGACTCATTGGGTTCCTCTTTGAACCCAAATCAAATATACACAGGTCCCTTTTTCCTTCTGTGTGCAGGTCTGTCAGACCCACAGGCTAATTTTTGCGTGCTCCCAAAACACTAGTTCAGGCGTAAGCCCCTTTGGCGTTATCCCTTCCTTCATATGACCATGGGTCATGTCCTTGTGCTAATGCATGATTATGGGAACGGGAAAGAGTGGTTTCAAACCAACCCACTTTTTTCCCCACAATCCTCCTCGTGCTACCACATATCCATTTGCGAATACCATGGTTCCAATTGCGGCCTGCTCTAGGATAATTATCCTCCGCGTAATTTCTGGCCCCGCAATCCTTCTCGTCCATCGGTCTCTGCCTCTCGGCACAGCTTCTCGATCAACGAATGTTATCTAATCTTTACCTGCTCCTGGATGATTGTCCAATCAATGACCTCTTCTCATTTTACGCATGATCTTATATCATCGTGATCTTTCGCCATGTAACTCCCCTCTAGATCAATAATTGTCGTTGACTTCTCCTTTCGGACTTCGAGAGTTTCAATTTTCAACTGAAATTCAAATGCAACTTACCCAAATCTTTCAATCTGCCACCATGTGTCCCTCTGGATCTAAAGGTCCAGATATCTTCGGCTCTTTGGTGCTTCGACTCTTTGGCACTTCGGCTCTCCAGCATTCGACTCTCCGACGCTTTGGCTTTTTGGGCTTCGGGAGTCTCAACTCCTATGCACTCGTTTCTCCTGGAGGGATTTCACCCGAAATCTAAGATCTGCTGACAACTGTCTCCTCACAGATTGACAATCGTCGACCCTTCGGCTATTCGGGGTTTGGAAGTCTCAAAATTCTATGCGTTTGTTCTTCCCAGAGCATCTTCTCCTAAAATGGATGGATTTCTGCCACGCGTCCTCCCAGATGATGGACGGTCCCAAATGACTTCGGGACTTCAACAAGTCCACTCTCCTGCGTATACACAACGCTAAATATTGTGCACCGTCTCGTGATCAGACGATGGCTAATCCTTTCGTGCTCAGATCCGATGAATGGGATCTGTTCCTCTCTTCTGCACTTCTTCTATTCATTGGAGACTGATCTAATGGTCCAGGATTCTCCCTACAACCAATCTAACGGTTGTTTTCTCTCCTCCTCCTGAGCTTCCACCTTCTTCTGACTTGGAATATTTTGTAAGTGTTCAAAGCTCTCGGCCTTTGAACTTTCCCCTATGAACCTAACTATCTTGGGTCTCGCTTATGCTCTTGCAAGCGTTATCTCTTCTGATATTTAGACTTAGAATAAGTCTGTCTCATACACACTCTTTGTGTTATCCCTTCTGAGCTTTATCTCCTCAAATATTTCTATCTCCCACGCACTCCTTGCGTTCCTGGGATTTCGTCAAACTCATATCCAAAGGATTTCTTGAACAAGAAATTATTCTCGCCCTCCTGGCATTCTCCTTGCTCGATGCACACCTTGTGGAGCTTCTCCTTACAGAGTGTTCAACAACTTTGTTCCTCCTCGAACTCAACACATAGTTCTTCCTATGCACTCTTGCACTCGCTCGATGCCCACTTGATAAAGCTCTACATAATTCTCAATAACTCTGTTTCTCTATGTGCTTTCTCTACACAGTTTCCCCTCTAAGGTATTCAATAACCTTGAGGTACCTCTTGAGTTTGTGATCTCTCTGGTGTGCCCTCCTGGCACGTTCTTTTCTGACTCCACAGAGTTCAGATGCACACTCCTTGTGTTGACTACAGAACCTCAAATGTTCTGTTGTGCACTCCTTGCACAACCTAAAGAATCCAGAACGATATTACAAAACTCAATGAAGATAAAATAAATCTATCTCCTACTACAAATGAAACTTATCACACATCCACAACATGCATTCATGAAATACATAAAGACACAATATTCAGGAAAAAATGTTTTTCTACCATCTTTGTGTGTCTATATAGATGTTTACAAAAACTGGACTGTAACAGAATCCTAGTTCTGTCAAGATCTCCTAACCTAACTCTATCCTGAGTTCTGCTTCTAAGACCTTTCAATATCTTCTACCCAGACCTCTCTACAAAGATCTCTCTCTCCCTCCTCTCTTACAAAAGAGGGCTCTACGAGCTTATCCACTCCACTACCTTAGTGCTATCATTGTCTCAGTTATGGCACCATACTCCTACGGCTACATTCGATAAATGAAAAGTCCAGATCTGAATATGATCTAGACCTGCTACAAGCAACCATTTAAGGCGATCTATCCACTACATGTACGAAGGTATGGCTTGGCTCTTACAGCCTTACAACGCAAATCCCCATGGGATAAGATTTCGAATTTAAAAATGGGAGAGTCAATGACTCTCCCTTTATCTTTTGTGCATCTATGTGTTGGCTTGCTGGTGTGGAGGGATGCTCCTGCATCACTATAAAGCATAGGGTGATATTATCGACTATCTTGTCCTAGCCAGAAAATATTCGAAAATTCTTGAGTAAGATAATTCTTATATTTTCCTCAACATTTATTTGTTGACCATAGTGGGGAGATCTTACATGTCTCTCTGGTTGATTGAATTCACATTATCATTGGATATTTTTATGTTTATGCTTTTGATTCTTTGAATGTTTTTGTTTCTTCATGGCAGTACCGGTTACAAGGCAAACCAATATTGAGCCTGGTCTTAAATACCAAACCAACATTTATCTAACCTTATTCAATATTGTCTTAGAGACTGCTAATACTCGGGTTGAGCTTGAACGCTCGTGGGAAGTAATTGACAAGACATAAGTGTTCGGGAAAGCTGGGAGGCCAGACAAAGGCGTCCTAGGAATCAATTATGAACTCTCTCTTCCCTAAATTTTTTATCTTCTTTTCATGTCCTTAAACCCTCAAATCTCTAGGAGAAGAAGAGGTTTATCACCTGAGATCAACCCGATTGTTGAAATAGGAAGAAGAAACGTTGTTTTGTCAACCCAACAAGGTATTCTAAGGATAACTGTGTCTGATTCAACCAATTCGTCTTTATTTTCCTTACCCATCATTCACAAGATGGCATCTATGGGTGGCTTTGGTGGCACTGGAGGTGCCTCTGGTGGAACTGGAGGTGCCTCAACTTCTCAACCATTGTCCTCATCAGTGATTGGCAGCTTGTATAGTCTTTAAATACCAATTCAATCAACCACAAACCCCACTAAGGTCATAAAGAAGTATGTAATATTTCAATTCGAAGAATATGCTACTACTACTCCCTAGCATATATCCTCTCCTCGAAACCTAGAACTTGTTACTCATCCACTTCCAAAATGTTAGGTATCTAGAGAGGTAGTAGTGGGGTCCCAGAGGGCCCATAGTGATAATAGTGGAGGTCATTCAATGTAAGGTGGACTAGGTCCACTGTATTATTAAATAAGGCCCACTATGGTAGTTAGATATAATAAATGGGTAGTTATATATAATAAATGTAAGATGACTTCTTACATTTATTACATCTAACTACCCATTTATTATATCTAACTACCATAGTGGGCCTTATTTAATAATACAGTGGATCTAGTCCACCTTACATTGAATGGCCTCCACTATTATCACTATGGGCCCTCTGGGCCCCCACTACTACCTCTTTAGCTACCTATGCAAGTATTTGGTTCTTAACAAGCTCCTTTAAACTACAAAATAGAGTCTATTTAATAATTTAAGTTAATTAATACAATAACTCTAATTTATCTTATCCATTATATCTATTCACTATATAATAAATTAAAAAATCCAAATGGAACTACATCCAAGGCTATAATTTTAATAACAATAATGAATCCCATGCACGAATATATTTCTATACACATACAAATCATGTTTCATGACATGAAAATGAAATATAAAATAAAATAATTAATATACAAAACATATTCAGTGGCATGGAAAATACATATAAAATAAAATAATTAATATGTGTCGAATGAAAAATTGACAACCCTGAAAACTGAATAAGGATATTTTATAAGATTACATAATTAAAAAATATGTTATGGAGAAGCGTGGATCTTAACCTGTCCACAAGTCTCCACAATGGTAAGTTGCTCTGTACGTGGCAACGTTTTGAGTCTATGCACATGCTCATCTCTTCTTCTCCCCTCTCATCTTCCATGATCCACAGTTACCGTGGTATCGGGTCAAATTTTCCGCCTGTTTTTAGTTTTATTCTCAGCTATT
Organism: Picea sitchensis; assembly: GCA_010110895.2. Lineage (NCBI taxonomy): Eukaryota > Viridiplantae > Streptophyta > Pinopsida > Pinales > Pinaceae > Picea > Picea sitchensis. The sequence goes on along the minus strand of SNQJ01S0202602.1, from coordinate 5,504 downwards.
TAGTGCAAAATACATCCAATCTATGAATTTTTAAGAATTTACTGCACCAGAATCTTGGTGCAGGCAAAAGAATTTGCTTTCGATATATATTTTTAGTGAAGAATTAAGCAAGTGGGCATGTGTTTCCAGAGGTTTATCATGGGAAAAATGGTAGAAGAATCAAAGCTATCCAGATGGAAGTTTATTATAAAATAATTTCTCTAATTATGCCCCCCCCTCCCACCCGGGGGAGGGTGGGAGGGGGGGGCATAATTAGAGAAATTATAATATAATTTCTCTAATTA
>SNQJ01S0202601.1:6866-23613 GCA_010110895.2 Picea sitchensis | reverse complement strand
AGGTGTAACACACCCACGACGAGGCATAAGATTTTTTGCTTTTCTTAAAGGACAAAATCTCCATTCATGGTTCCTAATTTGGAATATCAGGGAACCAGTCTGACCTCTTGGTCAAGGATCTCTGGTTTTGAGGACAGACAATTATCTGAGACCTTGATGGTCTCGTTCTATAGTTAAACACATAATATTTCAGCTTCTTGGTGCAAGTTTAAGGGAACCCACAACCTTCCCTTTCACACATAATATTTCATCTTCTTGGTGCAAGTTTAAGGGCACCCGCGACCATCCATTTCACCTTGCTGCGAAAGGTCAGAGTGTTGGGCGTTATCTCCTTTTGTGTGATAGGTCTCCTCTTGATGTGACCTTGGCGATGACCACAAGATTGCAGGCACTGTCACAAGCGGTTTGGAGTCAAACTTCTTTTGGGCCCGCAATGCTCTCACAACCTCCATCTGTCCTCTTGACGAAACAATGATTTGAATTGTGGTCCACCCTCAATATCTTAAACTCCTTGCAACTCATGTCCCCGCAATGCTACGAGATCGTCGATCTCACGATCTTGACGATAATGGATAAATCAAAGATTCAGATTTGCGCCTCTCAGATCTACAGACCATGTCAACCTCCTATGGATCAGTGGTTGAGATCTCTTCGCAATAACAGACTCCGGGAATTCGAAATCTCAAACTTAGATTTATTTCGTACTTCAATCCTCTGGAGTTGACGATCTACGGACACCTATTCTACTCAATCAACAGTCTTGCCTTCATCCTGGGTGGTTGACCTTTCAACCCAAATTAACGATTTAACAATCCTCTTCTCAATCAGAGATCGATATCTCTTCCGGGTCTATGGAATTCTGAGATCTCAAATCTCAAACCTCTTTTCCCAATGGATTTTACTCGGAGTCTAAGATCCACTGAAGCGTGTCTTCCCCAAATCCAACGATCGAGGATTACTTTGGGTCTTTACCCGACATCCATAGACTTGAACCACGTGTCCTTTGAATACAATGGTTATGAATCACTTCGGGACCTTACCTGGATTTCACGGATTCACGCCATCTGTCCTCTAGATTTGACGGTCCAGATCTACTTTGGCTCTTTGGCACTTCAGTGCTTTGGGTTTCAGGAGTTTCAACTCTCCATCGAAAATCATGACTTTGGATGTTGGCTTACCTCTATTTCCCGATTCTCGATATTCACCTGCATCAAATCAACGGTCTACAATCCACGTTCGATCACATCGCAACTTCGGGTTTCGTAAGTTTAGTCGCGCCAACATGCAAATCTCCCGATGTGCGAATCCTCGATCTTGCCAATCCGATGGTCAAGGAGGGTCCCGATAGATCCTTAGATCTATAGTCCAAATCACGTCGCAAATTTGGGTTTTGGGAGTTTAGTCGCGCCAATGTGTGAATCTCCTGATGTGAGATCTTGCGAAGACTGAAGGGGTCGGGGCGTTAATGCCTGCACCCTTTATTGAAATCTAACGGAAACCTTGGGTCCTCCCAATCGGATCTCATCTATTCATCTTCTAAACGAAAGGATATTCCCTTTTGATACTTGGACCTCACTATTCTTCCTGATCTTCATCAGTTATGAAGGATTTAAGAGCGTTGCGCTCTTTCTCCTAGGCTTAACACTTAGAAGGGTCTTTTGCACTATTCTTGCACTCCTTCATCAAGCCTAGAACTTAAGTGGTTCTCGGTCTCTGCTTTCCTCGCAGAGAGCCTGTGCATATCTGCACTACCTCTCCTGAGATTAACCAACTCCATCCTCCAAGGAACTCAGAATGATTAGGAGGGTCCACATGTGTATATGAAACTATACCTAAGGTCGAAAAACTCACAGTTCGTGGGTCTAGCTTAAGACACCACAAAACGCAAGCATTTATGAGTATAAAAATACATCTAATTCATTTAATTTTCTACTTTCCTAATTACACAATCAAGCAGGAATAAAAGGGATACAGTATAATCGTTAAGAAAATATATCCATCCCTACAACATTCATAGGATATCCAACTTTAATTCACAGTACCACTTAAATACACAAGATATGCGATTACTTATCTATTACAGGTGGTATCCAACTTACTGACTATGGGTGTTCGGCCTTCCACCCTACCATAGGCTCAGAGGCATTAATTCTTAGCACTCTGGGCACCCTGCACCAAGCCATGATATCACCAGGGAACTCTCACAATTCTCAAGGATTCTTTCTCTGTTCAGCTTCTGCTCGGGTTTTTTTCTCTGCAACTTTCAGATATCTGTCTTTGTTATGGCCTCAGCGAGATTTATTAGATGCTCCCTCAACATCAATCTCACCACTTTATATTCATTATCCCCTCGAGATCTCCGCACATCTCCCTTACAATATTGCACGCTCGTATCCCCCCTTGTTTGGTTGTCCATGTGTATCTATCTTAGCTTCCTTCTTTTGGAAGGTTCCCAACCCATCACGTTCCTTCTGTCAGAAGGAAGCTCGGGTATGCAGGTCTTTGTGATACTTTGGGTTGACATTCTACAGCTAGAACATGCTCCCATTCATGGGGGTAGTTGATAATTCAACCACTGGTCCTTTCTTCATTAACTGATTTCTCTCCTTGGGATCTGAAGGAGGTTTATCATCCTCATCAAGGGAAACTTGGGGTTATTTGATATAATGAATCCTCTCGTATAGTTTTCACATTCTTCCTATAGTGATATCATGGCCAGTACTTTCAAGGTTTCACCCCCACAATTATTTATTGGCAACCCAAAAAATAATACATTTACATTGTCCACATGCCTTAGCATGGTAACCCTATTTTATGATTATGTTACAAACTGGGGGAAACAGGGTGTTACAACAGGATAGGCATTGGTAATCGTAACTGGATGCTGATTTTTCACATTGATGTTCTCTACAGAAGGTGGATTAGATTCCTCAAATAAAATATGAAAGTGGTTGTCATCCCAGAAATGACAACTATCCATATACCAATCATCACAATCGTCCTCGTAATCATACGAAACATATCTTTCTTGATTATATTCTATCGAGATGTAAATGTCAATTATCTCCCTATTATATCTCTCATGTCTCCCTTGACTTGCAAGAGAAGAGTACCGAGAATCAAAATCATGCTCAAAAGCATGCCAAGCAATTTCTTCTTGAGCATATTTTGTCAGAATGATAGGATAAATCTGAAGGTGTTCCCTTATTATATCACTGAGAGATTTTAGGGACATTGGAAATTTTGCAGAGGCTGAAGTGCATCGTATATCCATCGGAAAAACATCATATAATATGACAAAAGAAATCTCTGAAAATCCTCTCTCCAATGACACTAATCTGGTAGCAATCTAAGCACCCTATCAAAATTATGAGCTTTACAGTCCCGTCGTCACCACAGAAACCACCCAAAATGGATGATTTTAAATCAACAATATCTTCACTTCCAAAGCTCTAATTCAGACGATTTGTTTTTTTAAATTGGGTGAAATTATGAGAGAAACTCATATCTGTAATTTTGTTTGGGAAAATTTGGCCCCAAGTTCTACAAAAAGAATAAAAGTCATGCGACCATCCACATAAAACCCTGAAAATTGGAAATTTTAAAATGTCGATAACACCACTTCCCAGACTCTGATTCATACGATTGTTTTTTTTTAATATGGTTGATTTTATAAGAGGAACTCAGATATACAACCAGTTTCTACAAATTCAAAATAGAAAACTACATGATGGCTTCAGAATGTCGCAGCCCTGTTTTTCTTCTTAGAAAAATATGCAAAATAAAAAAAAAAATCCCACAATTCCTGCTAAGGAAATTCCTTTGATACCACTTGTTAAGAAAAAAATACTTGCATACAAAAGAAACACAAATATTCAGATACAATATAGAATAAACCACACTTTATTATAAGAAAACCCTTGAGGTATGACAACACCATACAATGGATCATATTATGGAAGGGATCTTCTCATGTTCACTTGCTTCTTCGAGGGGGAAACCTCCTAATGAGATTCAAATCCAAATAAAAAAATTCTATTTTTGTCCCATTACATTACTTGAACCCATTTACATAGTGCTACCAACCACCTAAGAACATTCTATATGAGGAACCTTCTAGAAGTAGAACCTTCTAGTAAGTCCTCTTACATTTATTATATCTATGCTACCATATATATAACTACCATAGTGGGTCTTATTTAATAATATAATGGACCTAGTCCATATTACATTGAATGGCCTCCACTATTATCATTGTGGGCCCTTTGAGCCCCCCACTACCTCTCTATCTACCTAACATTTGGTTGTTGAAAGAGTGTTTTCCAACTTATGTGTTATTACATAGAAAACGTGCACTCTCATTCAATAAATATTGAAAGCTATTTGATAACTCCTATTTTGTTCATAATTTTTTACTTCTTGTTGCCACATCTCAATTTTTTATTGGCTTGGGATGCAAGCATCAATATCATTGACGCCCCTATCACTGCAACCCTCTGCTTTGTGGACATTGATACAATTTATAAGCATAGTGACATATTTAATTTAATTTTAGACTGAGAAGATTGATCTTTGGATGGGATGTTTAAATGCCTATTTCCCTTATCTAACACAATTCACTTAAAAAATGTACTTTGTGCAAAAAATCCTATAGCAAGCCAAATTTAGGGGTGCAAAATCGAATGGGGCTAACTTGCTTGATGTAGTAACAAGTTTTTGTTGCACCCATTCATATTTTTATTGTGGATTACCTGGAATTTGGTATTGTTTTTTATATTAAGTGCACTAGTACACCAAAGACAATTTGTAGGCACATCAAAGTTAAATTTCCACAAAACCCTCTCCCACCACCTATACAAACACCTATACTTAACAACTTTTGAACATTGATTTCATATTAAGGAATTACATTTAACATGTTGTTATTGATGTTATGCTAAGGCATTTGCAAGCAAGGGGAAGTAAAAGGAGTCAAAGAAATATTTTACAAGTCTATGGTTTTAAGTCCATGGTTTTGGAAGTAAAAATGCATGTGAAAAATTCAAAGGAAATATTTTACAAAACCATGGTTTCAAGTCCGTGGTTTTGGAAGTAAAAGTGTTATGTACCTGAATATATTTGCAAATATATCTCAAAATAACCCGCAATATCAACAAGAATAAACCAAACCATTCATCAATAATGAACACATGAATGTAGACAAAACCCTTAAGGTAGAGTAACACCATATATTAATCCTTATGGAAGGATAAAACTCCTCAATAAATCCTTGCTTGTACAATAACAATATTCTTCACTATCCTCCAATACATTGCTTACACTTCTTTATATAGCATTCTCTATCTTCTAGGAACATTCTAGAAAATGAATCTTCTAGAAATCCTATTTGTTATATCTAACTACCATAGTGGGCCTTATTTAATAATATATTGGACCTAGTGGACCTTACATTGAATGACCTCCACTAATAATACATAACCACATTCCCATTGGTTAACTCTCTAGGTATCCCATATTACCTCCCTAGGTATACTACATTCCATCCCCCTTCACATGTTTCATCCTTGAAACATGAGAAGAAACCATACAATATGATTGGCTAAGAAATGTAGCCAACTGGTACCAAGTACAACTATCCATCCATCTTAATGGAAGACAAACATGATGTCCAACTGTTGCCTTGCCACCCTGATATTGATCTGCATCCTGTCGGTTTTTCCATGGGATTGGTTCTCCAGCCTGATGTCTTCCTGTAGTGATGGTAGGCTTCCATGCACCTCTTTATTGGTTTCCTTTCTAGTTCCCTTCTAGTGCATAAGTGTGTTTATTCTCACGCCCTTGCCTTGATGACTATTGTTTCTCTATATGATGTGGATGACGATATACAACAAGTGTATGATTTTTTTCTTTTTTCATCAAATCCGCAACACATTATGCCTTTGAGTCAATGACCTCCTTAACTTATTTATTATGTCCTTCATGTGGCTTTTCTTCATCTCCTTTTGTAGACTCTGCCTCTGATTCAAATTCAGATTCAACGATAACTTCTTTGTTGGCCTCTGTGGGCCCATCTTTCTTACTAAGAGACACATCCTACAATGAGATTTTATTTTTCTTGTACCAAAACTTCAAAAACTTCTTTTGCACATTAATATTAATGGTACCCACCGATTCTATCCAAAAAAAATATCCACATTATCCATATCCATAACATAAAAAATATAAATGCAACACATATTTATCCATGGTAATCTTCAAATACTTAAAGATTGGAATATTTTTACCCTCAACCTGTGTGCGTTGAATATTCTTTGTAGGAACTTGCATTATATTAACCAATTGAACATTAATAAAATTATGCATACAAGTAGGGTTAATAGAAACAATGATATTTTCTTTATGAATACATCCATGAACCTGTAATATAGAGTTGCCACATGAAAATAAACCCTTGGTTACCACATGAAAATAAACCCTTGGTGCTCTTTGTATATTTTTTTTCAACATGAGACCACCTATCAAAAAATATTTTTTCAAATTCTTCATCAGAAATTCCCCTCATCTTGATCTATTCTAATGATTGCCACCATGTGCCAACATCTTCTCTAAGATAAAAGAATAAATAAAATCTCCACTTCTCTTTACATTATGACTTGTGGGCCTTTAGGAATTATTCAATACTAGGACCATCATCTTTTCCAGTAAAAAATAACTTGCTATCCATAACCCAAAAATAAAACTATTGGTTTAAAAAAAAAACTTGCAGTGCAAATCGCACGACTTTTTCTGAAAAAACCCTGTAAAATTGATGAATTTAAAATGATGATAAATTCACTTATTGGACTCCATTAAGACTATTGTTTTTTTGAAATTGGGTATTTTTATGAGAGGAATTCAAATTTCAAATTATTTTCTACAAATTCTAAGCTAAACGTTTCTGAATTGAGTCTGAAGTGCGTTGCCCCCTTTTTTCCTTTTAAAAAATCTGCAAAATGAACCAAAAATTCCTTCCCTTCTTTGGCCAAGGAAAGTGCTTTGATACCAATTTTTATGTACCTATGCAAATATATCTCAAAATAAACCCACAATATCAACAAGAATAAACCAAACCATTCACCAATAATGAACACAAGAATGTAGACAAAAAGCATGAGGTAGGGTAACACTATATATTAATCCTTATGGAAGTATAAAATTCCTCAAGCAATCCTTTCTTGTACAATAACAATATTCTTCACTATGCTCCAATACATTGCTTACATTTATTTATATAACATTCTCTATTTTCTAGGAACATTCTAGAGAATGAATCTTCTAGAAATCCTATTTATTATATCTAACTACCATAGTGGGCCTTATATAATAATATAGTGGACCTAGTACACCTTACATTGAATGACCTCCACTAACAATACATAACCACATTCCCATTGGTTACCTCCCTAGGCACTCCATATTACCTCCCTAGGTATACTATAAAAAGTGCATGTAAAAATTCAAATAAATATTTTACAATTGGTTTTACCATTGGTGATTTCAAGCCCATGGTTTTGGAGGTCCATGGTATTTTGTCTTGGTATTTTCAAAGGTGAAATAAAAAAGAATTGATTATTTAATTAATGAATCAACACATCTCTTCAAAATGAGTCATGATGATGTATATGAATAAATGTAATATTTGAAGAGGAGAGTGTGAAATGAGTGGAAATGTAATATTTGAAGAGAAGAACATGATATGAGAAAATATCGAATATCATTCCAAAAGGAGAGAGTAATGAAGAATTTGACGAAGAAGAATATATATATGTGATGATATAATGAACTGATCAAGTGATGAAAGAAATAACAAGAAGACCTGGTAAAGAAAAATCTAGCGAACAAACCTTATGGAGGAAGAAATAACAAACAAATCTGGCAAATACATAAATAACGAACAATCTAGTGAAGGAAAAAGTAGCAAGAAGACATGGTGAAGGAAATATGATTGTTCATCATATTTTGAAGAAGTTATAATGTAATTTAGGTTTGGTGTCACTCAAGCAAATAGATTTATGTCTCTTTCTAAGTCGGTGCTTAGCGATGGGGATTGATGTCTCCAGTAGGTTGGTGCCTACAAATATCTGTAAGAGTAGGTCGGTGCCTACATGGATTAACACCAGTGGGGATTGGTGTTTCTAGTAGGTTGGTGCCTACAAATTTTGTATTAGTAGGTTAATGCCTACAAATATTTGTAACAGTAGGTTGGTGCCTACAAAATTATAAAGAAAATCATTTGTGTTTTTCTTCCAAAATAGTTTCCACGTAAATTATGTGTACTCTTGTTAGTCTTATGTATGATTGTTTTCTTATGGTCGATGAATGTTTAAATAAATAAAAATATTTTCTTATATTGATTCACCCCCCTGTTAGTATAAGTGTGTGATCAACATTTTGTATCAGAGAGGGTTCCTTTGGAAATATTCTAACTACTGGAAGGTAGATCTCAGGAGCACACTTGGATGATCATGAGGGTTTCTCTATAAACATGGCTCTGTTGTTTGATAAAAAAACCTATTCCTTATGGAGCATAAGGATGCGAACCTATTTAATGTATCTTGGTTTTGATATTTGGATTAATTAGTCAAGACTAGTTATACAACCCCAATAACACCACCAACAGATGCAACCAGGAAGAATCCTAGTGAAAATAATTCCAAATCCATCAATGTCATCTTGTGCAGTCTATCAGAATCCAATTTTTTCAAGGTGGTGCATTGTAAATCGGAAAAATATTTAGGACAAGATTCAAAATATCTATGAAGCTGATGACAAGGTTAATAAGGGAAGGCTTCAAACTCATAGAAGACAATTTGAGATTATGAAAATGAAATATGAAGAAAATGTTGCAGCCTATCTCCTCCATGCGAATGAAATTGTCAACGCCATCAGAGGACTTGGTGAAACAGTTGAAGATCTGATGATTGTAGAAGAGTTGTTAAGTTCACTCCCTTTAATATTTGATGCAAAAGTTTCCGCTATTGAAGAAATAAAGGATCGGGATAAATTAACAATGGATGAATTTCATGGGATTCTCACTACAGATGAAATGAGGAATGAAAAATAAAATCCATCAAATAAAGAAGAATATTTCAAAGCCTCAAATAAGATGAAGAAAAAAGATTCACATAAGTCAAGCAATTGTTCCAACTGTGATTCAGACTCACATGAATCACATTTTGTGAGAAAAGTAAAAAAGAGATATGGAAAATAGAAAGGTAAGATGCCCTTTAAATGCTTTAATTGTGTAAAAGTAGGACATTTTGATGCTAAGTGTCCATATGCGGAAAATGAAAGTAGTGATGAATAAGAATACCATAGCGTAATGAAAGGGATCAAACATCATCAAAAGAAACAAAAACAATACAATCATGAAAAGAAGAACTCTTATAAGCAGAAGAAGAATCTCTACTCAAAAGGGGTTAGTGATTCATCTGAAGAGATCAGTGAAAGTAGTTTCGATAGTGATAGAAAAGAAATTATCTTTATGGAAATCAAAACGAATATCGATGAAGACAAAGGGAAAGAAACGATGGATTCAAAAGAAGAGGAAAATGTTGAAATATATGGGGAAGTGGATCTTGAAGAAAAACTCATGTGTTCCTTAAGAGAAATAAAGAAGCTTAGAAAAAATAATTTGAAACAAAAGGAGCCGCTACAGAAATATGAAGAAGAGGATCATGATTCAAAAGAAAAAATGTCACAAATCCTTGAAGAAATAGAAAATATTATCATGAACCTAAATTTTCAATTAGAAGAGGATACAAGGATAGAATAAGTTGTGATAATCCAGTTGAAGGAAAATGAGGAAAACCGAAAAGGTAGAATTTAAAATTGTTTCCTTAAGAAATGAACTAGACAAAACAACTATTAAGTTGAATATAATCTTAGATTTTGAAAAGAGTGTTGAAACCTTATATGATATCATCAATTGTCAAAGGTATCCATTCATTAAGACTCATCTTGGCTTTGATAAGAGTTAGATGATCACCAAAGAATATTCAAAAGCTACAGAGCCACCAAATAAAGTAAATGAAGGAAAATCTAAAAGCTATGATGATGTAATCAAAAGATACATTAATGTTGAAGAAAACATGAAGAAAGAAAATGATGTTCCGTATAAAATTGGAATTACTTCCAAAGCTAACAAGGGAATATTCATAATATATTTCCCACCAAGGCGACCTCACATGATCCGGTACCAAATGTATTTCTTTGGCTATTTCTTTTGCTGCAATCATTTTGGTCATAAATCAATATTTCTTTGGCTATTTCTTTTGCTGCAATCATTTTGTCATAAATCAATAGATTGTAGAGAATATGCTAGAAACAATTATGTGTGTAGAACAAAAGATGGTATTCCGCGGAGCCTCAAATGAAAACTATAATTCATTTTCCCCTTTCTTTGATTATAATGTTTTATTTTATAAGTGCAACAACTATGGGAATATATCGCATTTTGTAGAAGTGATATAGTGGAAACTTCTAGACAAAAAAAGGAATAATATAAGACATTTTCCAAACAAAATAGCATCTGCCAAGAGTTTAGAAAAGGAATTAAGATCAAGAAAGGAAGAATAAGGAGTAATATGCGGCTTTCAGGGAAAACTTCCTTCATGCTCAAAACAAAGGAAACCAATGTTAATTGTTTTGATTAAGGTTGGTTGATGTCAACCCTTGAATAAATTTTGGTAGCGAATTCTGGTAGCAAAGGTTTGGGTAATGGACCCAAGTTTGTTTGATGTAAAGACGACCCAAATTACTGTCCTTGGTCACGGCTGATAAGAAGCACATGACGAACCAAAGTGGTCCCTATGGCGGAAAGCCCCTCACTGTGAAGACGCTTGTGGATTGAGCTATCTTACAAGCATGGCTAGGAGAACCCATCTTACCTTTAAACAATGACGAAGGTCACCGGCTTTGAAGCTTCAAACCATCCCAGACATAGTGCCGGTCATGCCATTTCTGGAAGGTGGGGAACGCCGTTGACACCACAGCTGAGGTTATGACCATAAGGAAGTTGAAGAACCCCAGCGAGTCACATAGAAGCCCTTCCAAAATCCAAGCAAGTGCGTTTGGAAAAGAAAACGACAAACAAATACCGGAGAACCCTAAAATAAGGAAAGTGTAATGCCACATGAAAGTATAAATAACAAGAGACAAATCCATATCATTTAATCACACCCCAGTCATCATTGAATATCCATTTTTGTGAAAGGTTATTTGGGAAGGTATTACTGATAGAGAAAATTTTGCAAAAGAAAAAAGTGCTTACAGAAAAAAATGCGCGCGTAAAAAGTGTATAAAAAGTCGTTAAAAAATCAGAAGAAAATCATGTTAGAAAAAGTGCGCGCAAAAGCGCAAACAGAAAAAGCGGTAGAAAAATCACTACAGAAAAATCGCGACAGAAAAAAAATGCAGCAGAAAAATCACAGCAGAAAAATCGCGGCAGCAAAACCGTGGTAGCAGAATTGCAGCAAAAATATCACGGCAACATAATCATGGCAACAAAACCGCGGTAGTAGAATCACGGCAGCATAACCACGACATTAGCATGATTGGGGTCTATTTATGAGAGATATGGCACATCTTATTTGAGGTATGTTTAGTGAACTAGGGTTTATCTCTCAGGATGGTATTGATGTTCAAGATTAGCTGTATTAAGTACTAAACCTTGAGGGATACAATTGGCATTTTGTTGTTGGTATTTGACACATGGGTATTGGCCCTTTGGTTGTGATTTGTTGCTGAAGTTGTTGGTTCATCTTGAGGCTACATAATAGTGAAGTTGTGGGTAATATGGTTTGACAAGAGTTTATGATATTTGGTTTATAGATAGAGTGATGAATTGTTGGATAAATTTTGATGGTTATATTGGTGTATGTATTTGGTACATGGTTGACGTACATGTTGGGTACATGGTTGAGACAAGTAGTTGATGAGTTGGCACATACATGAGGTGTATAGTTGATGATGTTGCTACATCTTGATGAGTCAAGGTTGATGCATGATACATGTTGGTTCAGGTTATTGGTATAGGTTGTTTGGTGTAGGTTGATTGGTAAAGGTTGTTACAGATTATTCATACAGTTTGATAGTGATAAGTTGAAAATGGCAGTGGTTAATTCAGTGACAATGATAGGTTGTCTACATTTGGCATTTATATTTCAGGGTGGTTGGATGAGGCAAGAACAGGTGGTTATAGCCACCTTTCGGTTGTAGTCAGAGAACTTAGGGGGTTGTATCCTCCTTCTGGTTGTAACCAAAGAATTGGGGAGTTGGATCTTCCCTCGAGTTGTAGCCCGAGAAACTAGTAGGTTGGAGCATCCTTCCAGTTGCAGCTGGAAAACAAAGGAAGTTGGTGCTTCCAATGAATGTAATTCTTCAATACATATAAGAAAAAATATTTCGTGGTTTTCTCCCGCTTTGGGTTTCCACATAAAAACACTGGTGTACTGTGTATGTGTATGATTGCTAATTTGTTCATTGTTTATTTACTCTGCAATTATTGGATGATAATGCTACACTGATATACTGATATAACACTTGCATTTTATAGTTAAAAAATATTAAATTTCTCTATTATTGATTCACCCCCCCCTCTTAGTAATCCAACAATTGGTATTAGAGAAAGTTCCTTCAAAAATTTGTTTAACCACTCAAAGGAAGATCGTGGAGAGAAACAACTTGTATAAAAATGGAATACCATAGTTTGATGGACATAAGTATGCATTTTGGAGCATAAGGATGAAAACATATATACAGGCACATGGATTTGAAATTTGACAATCAATTGTAGATGGATACACAGTACCAACAGTTCCACCAACAAATGACAAAGCAGTGAAACTCAGTCAGAATAATTCCAAAGCCACTAATGCACTTATGAATAGTCTTAGTGAAACAATATTCACAAAAGTTGCACATTGTAAATCCGCTAAAGAGATTTGGGACAAACTTTGAAATATTTATGAAGGAGATTCAAAATTCAAAGCAACAAAGATTCAAACTTACAAAGGTTAGTTCGAACAACTTAAGATGAAGGAAGATGAGAATATTGCAGCTTAATTTTTACCAATTGATGAAACCGTAAATGCAATCATAGGATTGAGAGAAGAAATCAAAGAATCTGTAATTGTTCAAAAGGTATTAAGATCTCTTCCTATGATATTTGACCCTAATATATTAACACTAGAAGATACAAAAGAAGCAGCCTTCAAAGCATCCAAAAATTCAAAGAAAAAAGAAAAATAACTTAGCAGCAACAATGACATCTCGGAAGATGATGAAGAAGTGGTCAACTTTGTCAAAATATTGAACAAGGGAACCAACGACAGGTATAGAGGTAAGCTTTCTTTGATTTGTTTTAGTTGTGATGGTATTGGTCATTTTGCTAAAAACATTCCTCATAATAAAAAGAGAAATGATGAAGGTTACTCAAATAACAAATGAACATATAAAGGAAAAAGAACCACAAAGAAAGTTTTCAAGAAAATCTTATGCACCAAAGAAGAGATCTCATCATCAGATGAATATGAAGTTAGTGACGTTGAGACAAAAATAGTTCTATTAATGGCAGTAGAAGACTCCGAAGAAGAATATGAAGAAGCCGAAGAAGAATATGAAGAGGCAGAAGTTGACTACCGAGAAGAATTGATGTGTTCCATAGAAGTTATCAGAAGAGAAAAGAAGAAAACCAAGAAACTACAAGCAAAACTAGACAAGAAAGAAGACACTCAAGAACTAGAACAAATGATCACAAATTTGAAGGTTCAAATAGAAAAAGATAAAATAATTGAAGAAACACTCAAAGAACAACTAGAAGAAAAAGACTGGATCATTGGAAATTTGGAAGCAAAGATTGTCACATTAAGAAAGGATCTTCAAAAGAAAAATATGCAGAACAACTCAAAAGTTTTGGATGACATTATCAGCAGTCAAAAACCTCATCATGACAAGTCCAGACTTGGATACAATCAGAAATAAAATGGATCAAGCTCCAAAACAACATAGCAAGAAACAAATCCAAAAATCTATGCATAAACAATCAAAGGGGATAGGAAGATCTACAAGGAAGATTACATGGACACTCCTCCACCGAGAAGATTCAGATTAAAGAATCACCAACCGACATATATTCTTTAGGAAGAAGAATAATTCATAAGAGTACCTCCTTTTAGAAGATCTTCAACTCCTAGGTATCAAAATATCTTTTTTGGTTTATGTTATGCATGTAATAATTTTGGACATAAAGGGGTTAATTGTAGAGCTAACAAAATGAACATAAATAACTTTGAAAGTCATACACAAAAGGGTTATCCAAAAAGGCCTAGTGAAACATAGAGAAGAAGTTACAACATGTTTGAATCCTTGAGCATTGAAGTGGAATGTTACAAATGTAACAATCTTGGACACATGTCCAAAGATTGCAAAATGACATTCCTTCCTAGAGAACCACAACATAATAACAACAGTCACATACACGAACCTCAGAAAAGGACATGGATAAGAAAGCAAAATCAGTATAGCAATGAAGAATGCACACTCGCTCAGATAAGAAGAAGAAATGTGGTTGGTATGTTGACAATGGTTGTTCAAAACACATGACAGGTGATAGAGACAAGTTTCTTACTTTAAGAAAGGAAAGAAATGGATCGGTCTCCTTCGAAAATGATGATTCAACTAAAATCATTGGAAAAGGCACAGTTAGAATTGGGAACAAGAATACAAAGGAAGAAAATGTTCTACTAGAAGATATGAAACATAATCTTCTAAGTGAGATTCATATGTGTGACCAAGGTCATAAATTTACTTTTAATTCACAAAAATGTGAGATAAGAAAAGAAGGTTCAGGAAAATTGATTGCTACAGCTGCAAGAACTTCAAGCAACATATATGTGTTAAGTGAAATTGGAAATGAAAAGTGTTGTCTAGGAAAGGAAGATCAAAGTTGGCTATGGCACAGAAGAATGGGTCACATACATTTTGATAAACTTGTCAAATTCATCAAAAGAGAAGCAGTTAGAGAAATTCCCGAGATCACCAAACCAACCAACACTTCATGCAATCATTGTCAACAAGGAAAGAAAACAAATACCAAATTCAAATCAAAGGAATATTCAACGAAAAGACCACTGAAAATTGTGCATATTGATCTAGTTGGACCAACTACAACAAAGGGTTTAAAAGGTGAGAAATAATTTATGTTATTAGTTGATGATTATACAAGAATGACTGCAGTTTGTTTTCTCAAGAATAAGTTAGAAGCTTTTGAAAACTTCAATATCTACAAGGAAATGGTTGAAAATGAAATGGATTCAAAAATCAAATGCTTGAGATCTGATAATGGAGGAGAGTTCACTTCAAAGGAATTTATGGACTACTGCAGCAACCATGGAATAAAAAGGAAATTCTACGTTGCTAGGACACCTCAACATAATGGAGTTGTTGAAAGAAAGAACATGAAAGTACATGAAATGGCTCGAACAATGCTAATTGATTCCAAATTGACAAACATTTTTTGGACATAGGCAGTGCATACATTAGTTCACATTCAAAACAAAGTAATGCTTAGAAACAACACTGGAAAAACTCCCTACGAGCTATGGAAAGGAATACCAACAAATGTGAAGCACTTCAGAGTTTTTGGGAGCAAATGATACATCAAAAGAGAAGATGGAAGAATGGGAAAGTTTGACTCTCATGTGGATAAAGGAGTATTTGTTGGTTACTCAAGTACAAGGAAAGCATACAAGTGTTACAACCTAAGATTGAACAAAGTTGTGGAAAGCATCAATGTAACAATTGATGAAACCGGTAGACAAGAATTAAAGGAAGAAGAAAATGAATCAATGGAACAACTTTATGAAGAAGAAGAAGAATATGAAAAGGAAGTAGAAGGAGAATATGAATAAGATCCGATAGAAGCAGAAGATCAAGTTTAGAAAGTGCCTCCAAAGACACCTAGTAGACGAGTACAGAAGAATCATCCTTTAGATCAGATTATTGGAAACAAAGATGTAGGAGTTGAGGCTAGAAGAAGAATCCATTCACCATAACAAATGCACCTAGCACTCTCATCTATGATTGAACCAAGATGTTTTGAAGAGGCCATCAAGGATGAATTTTGGAAAAAGGCCATGGATGAAGAATTGGATCAAATAGAGAAAAATGATACTTGGGAATTGGTTCCAAGACCAACGAATAAGAATGCGATCGGCACAAAGTGGGCATACACGAATAAATTGAATTAATATGGACAGGTTACAAGGAACAAATCTATATTGGTATGTAAAGGATATGCACAGGTTGAAGGAATCGAATTTGAAGAGACAGTTGCCCCAGTTGCCAGAATGGAAGAAAACTGATTGCTTTTAGCTTATGCATGATCAAAAAATATTAAAGTGTATCAGATGGACATAAAATCATCTTTTCTAAATGGGGAACTTGAAGAAGAAGTCTACATTGAACAACTAGAAGGATTTCAGTTGTCAGAGAACATAGATTATGTGTGTAAATTAAAGAAGGCATTGTATGGTCTAAAAAAGGCTCCTAGAGCATGGTACCCGAGACTGGATAAATATATACAACAGGAAAGGTTCAAAAAATGAAGTGCAGACAACAACCTCTACATCAAGGTAAGTCAATATAGTATTTTATTAATTGAAGTTTATGTTGATGATATTATTTTTGGTAGTGATGATGACAGGTT
>SNQJ01S0202600.1:16757-31883 GCA_010110895.2 Picea sitchensis | reverse complement strand
TGGAGAACTTACTAATTATGGAAAGTGGTTAAGTTAAGTGGACAAGTGGTTATAAGTGGGTTAACCCTAAAATAAGGAAAGTGGGTTAAGATGGTTAAAAGGTAACCCTGTGAAGATGCTACATGAAACTATAAATAAGAGGCAAGGATCTCTCATTTAATCACACTTGAATATCATTGAATATCTATTTTTGTGAAAGGTTATTTGGGTAGGTATTATTGAAAGAGAAAAGTGTGGCAGAAAAAGTGGCAGAAAAACTGTGACAGAAAAGGTGTGACAGAAAAATTGCGGCAGAAAAATTGCAGCAAAAAAAGTGTGGCAAGAAAACTGCAGCAGAAAAAGTGCGGCAGGAAAACTGCAAAAGAAAAAGTGCGGCAGAAAAATCGTAACAGGAAAAGTGCGGCAGAAAAACCACAATAGAAAACGTGCAACAAAAAATCGCAGCAGAAAAATCATGGTAGTGGATTTGCAGCAACAAAACCGTGGCAACAGAACACTACAAGAAAAAAATGGTATGGTTCTCATATGTGTAGTGTTGAATTTATGAATCAAGTCGAGGGTTTTCCTTGTAAATATGTTGGATGCCCTGTTGGGAGTGTATGGCTTACTGTAGAGTTGATTTGAGGCAGATCTACTGAAGTTTAGTATTGGTTCATGTTTGAGGGATTTTGGTTGAGGTATGTTGCTGAAGTTATTGGTACAGATAGAGGTTGTATAATAGTGAGGTTATAGCACATGGTTTGAGGTACAGACTTGTGGTATAGTGTTTGAGGTATATGTGATTAGATTAGATTGGTTGATGATTATATAGTGACAGGTTTCTCGGTGACATATTCAGTTTCTACATTTGAGGTATATGTGATCAAATCAAATAGGTTGATTATAGTTTGTTTGGACAGGTTATTGTGATAGGTTATGGTACATATTTGGTGCATTGTTAATCCACTCATTGATGGTACATGTTGAGGTAGAGTTTGGTGCACTTGTTTATGGTACAAGTTGATTACAGGTTTAGGTACAAGTTGATGCATGGTTGATGCATGGTTTAGGTTATTGGTACAGGTTGTTTGGTGCAGGTTGATTGGTACAGGTTTACAGCAGTATATCTCACAATGATAGTATGACGGTGGTTCCATCATTCTAATTATACGTAATGGCAGTTGGACGGGGAAAGGATAGGTGGTTGTATCCACCTTTCGGTTGTAGCCGGAGAACATAGGGGGTTGCATCCTCCTTTTGGTTGTAGCCAGAGAATTGGGGAGTTGGAGCTTCCCTCAGGTTTTAGCCTGAGAAACTAGGGGGTTGGATCCTCCTTCTAGTTGCAGCTGGAAAACAAAGGAAGTTGGTGCTTCCAATGAATGTAATTCTTAAAGACATATAAGAAAAATCATTATGTGGTTTTATCTCGCTTTCGGTTTCCACGTAAAACACTGGTGTACTATGTATGTGTATGATTTCTCATTTGTTCATTGTTTATTCACTTTGCAACTATTGGATGATAATTCTACATTGATATAACACTTGCATTTTATGGTGAAAAAGGATTATATTTCTCTATTACTAATTCACCCGCCCTCTCATTAATCCAACAATTGGTATCAAAGCAGGTTCCTTCAGAAATCAGTTTAACCACTGAAAGGTAGATCATGGAGAGCAACAACATGTATAAAAATGGAATACCATAGTTTGATGGACAAAAGTATGAATTTTGGAGAAGAAGGATGAAAACATATATATATAGGGACAGGGATTTTAAATTTGGCAATCAGTTGTAGATGAATTCAAAGAACGAATATTTTCGCCGACAAATGAAAGAGCAATAAAACTCAGTCAAAATAATTCCAAAGCCACAAATGCACTTCTGAATGGTCTTTGTGAATCGATATACACCAAATTTATACATTGTAAATCTGCTATAGAGATTTGGTACAAGCTTCAAAATATTTATGAAGGAGATTCAAAAGTCAAAGAAGCAAAGCTTAAAACTTACAGTGGTCAGTTTGGACAACTAAAGATGAAGGAATATGAGAATATTGCATCTTACTTCTTACAAGTCGATGAAACAATAATGCAATCATAGGATTGGGAGAAGAAATTAAAGAATCTATAATTGTTCAAAAGGTAATAAGATCTCTTCCTATGATATTTGATCCTAAGATATCAACACTAGAAGAAAGAGAAGATCTAGACTCAATAAGCATGGACGAAATACATGGAATCTTCACAACATATGAAATGAGAACTGAACAGGAAAATCCAGATATAAAAGAAGCATCTTTCAAAGCATCCAAAAGGTCAAAGCAAAAGGAAAAAGAACATAGCAGCAACAATGACATCTCGGAATATGATGAAGAAGTGATCAACTTTGTAAGAAGATTGAACAAGGGAACCAACGATGGATATAAAGGTAAGCTTCCATTGATTTGTTTTAATTATGATGGTATTGGTCATTTTGCTAAAAAAATGTCCTCATAAGAAAAATAAGAGGAATGATGAAGATTACTCAAATAGGAAAACAAACATATAAAGAACAAAGAACCATAAAAATTTTCAGAAAAGATTTTGCACCAAAGACATCTCCTCATCGGATGAAGATGAAGTTAGTGGCAGTGAAACAAAAAGAGATCTATTCATGGAATTGAAGACTCTTACATAAAGAATACGCGAAGAAAAAAATATGAAGAGGCAGTTGACTACCGAGAACAATTGTTGATTGCCTAGAAGTTATAAGAGAAAAGAAGAAAAAAAATCTAAGTGGAACTGAACAAGAAAGAAGACATTCATGAATTAGAACAAATGATCAAAATTTGAAGGTTCAAATGAATAAGACAAAATAATTGAAAACACTCAAGAATAGCTAGAAGAAAGGCGGGATCATTGAAAATTTGGGTAGAGATTGTCACATTAATAAAGGATCTTCAAAGAAAATATGAAGAACAACTCAAGTTTGGATGACATTATGTTGTTAAAATCCTCATCATGACAATACCAGACTTGGATACAATAATATAGAGGATCAAGCTCAAAAGCAACAAAACAAGAAACATATCAAAATCTCTATGCAAAAACAATCCAAAGGGGATAGAATACCTACAAAGAAGAATCTGGGTTCTCACTCCATTTGAGAAGGTGATTTCATAATCAACATCTAATAGATAGGCCTTATGAAGAAGAAGGATTCATAAGAACAACTCCTTTAGGAGAATATTATTAAATCTAGGTATCAAACTATCTTTTTGGTTTTATATGCGTAAATAATTTTGGACACTAAGCTATGAATTGTAGAGATAGCAGTGGGAACATAAAACAACTTTGAAATTCATACACACAAAGGGTTGTCAAGAGGCCTAATGAAACACAGAGAGAAGAATTTGTATATTTGAATCATTGAGCACAAAAGTGGAATGCTACAAGTGTAACAACTTTGGACACATGGCCAAATATTGTGAAATAACAGTCCTCCTAGAGAACCACAATAGAACTATAGTCATAGATAGGAACCTCGGAAGAGAACATGAATAAGAAAGTAGAATCGATATAGCAATGAAGAATGCACTTTCTCTACAAGCTAAACAAAAGAAACATGGTTGTTGTGACAATGGATTGTTCAAAACACATGACAGGTGATAGAACAGGTTTATTACGTTAAGAAAGGAAATAAATGGAGCAGTCTCCTTCAGAAATGATGATTGAACCAAAATCATTGGAAAAAGAACGGTCCAGTGAAACAAGAATACCAGGAAAAAATTTTTCTACTAATTAGAATATATGAAACATAATCTTCTAAGTGTGAGTCAAATGTGACCAAAGGTCATAAAGTTACTTTCAGTTCACAAAAGGTGGAGATAAGAAAAGAAGGTTGAGAAAATTGATTGCAACAAGCACCAAAGAACTAAACTTAACATATGTATTAAGTGAAATTGGAAATGAAAGTGTTGTCTAGGAAATGAAGATGAAAGTTGGCTATGGCACAAAGAATGGGTCTATACACTTTGTGCTGCTTGTCAAGAAAATTCATCAAAAGGGAAACAATTAGAAAAATTCCCCTTATCATGAAACCAACAAACACTTTATGCAAAAATTGTCAAAAAGGAAAGCAAAAAAAGACGGGTTTAAATCAGAGGCCATTCACTGACAAGACCACAGAAATTGTGCATGCAGAATCACAGTTGGACCAACTACAAAGGGTTTAAAGATTAGGAAGTAATTTATGTTATTAGTTGATGCTTATACAGGAATGATTGTGGTTTTCTTTCATAGGGAACAAGTGAGGAAACTTTTGAAACTTCCAAGGGTCTACAAGGGAAATGGTTGAAAATGAGAAATGGATTCAAAAAATCAAATGTTTGAGATACAATAATGGAGGAGAATACACATAAAGTAATTTATGGATTTCTGCAGCATGCATGGAATAAAAGGCAATTCTCCATTACTAGGACACCTCAACAAAAAGGATTTGTTGAAAGAAGAACATGGCTTGATGCAAGGAACAATGTTAATGGATTCTAAGTCGACATATATCTTTTGGACACATGTAGTGCATACATTGATTCACATTCAAAACTTTATGACAATTCATAGAAACAATAGCGGCAAAACTCTCGATGAGCTATGGAAGGAGACAACAAATGTGAAGCACTTCAAAGTATTTGGAAAAATGCTATATCAAAAGAGAAGATGGCGAAATGGGGAAAGTTTGACTCTCATGTGGTTAAAGAGAGTACTTGTTAGTTACTCAATTACAAGAATCATAAGTGTTACAATTTGAGGTTGAACAAAGTTGTGGAAAGAATCAATGTAACAATTGATGAAACAAGTGAATGAAAATTAAAGGGAACCAGAAAATGAATCAATAAGGAACAACTAGAAGAGAATAAGTGAAATATGAAGAATAATTATAAGGGGAAGATGAAGAGTATCAAATAGAAGTAAAAGAGAATCTGTGGTGTCTTAATACACCTGAAAGCAGTCTGAAGAATATCCTTAGGATCAGTTATGAAACAAAGAATCTTGGGAGTTGAGACTAGAAGAAAGAATGTTCACTAGCATAAACACACCTAACACTCTCATCTATGATTGAACAAACATGTTTAAGGCCTTAAGGATGAATTTTGGAATAAAGGCCATGGATGAAAGAATTGGATCAAATGAAAAAGAATGACACTTGGAATTGGTTAATGCAAAGAGCCAGAATACGATTGGCTGGTGGGTTTTCAGTAATGAATTGAATGAAGATGGACCGGTTACAATGGTTTCAATCTGGAATTGGTATGTAAGGATATGCACAAGTTGAAGAATAGACTTTGAAGAGACATTTGCCCAGTTTCCATAATGGAAGAAATTAGATTGATCCTCGCTTATGTATACTCCAAGAATATTAAAGTGTTTCAAATGGACGTAAAATAAACTTTGAATGGGGAACTTGAAGAAAATTCTACATCCAGAACAACCCGGAAGGTTTGTTTGTCAGTCTGATTATGTGAGAAAATTGAAGAAGGCCTTGTATGGTCTAAAACAGTTTCCTAGAGCATGGTACTCTAGGCGGATAAAATATCTACAATAGGAAGGGTTGAGAAAAATAGTGTAGATAACAACCTCTACATTAAGGTAACTCAGATAGTATTTTATTAATTGAAGTTTATATTGTGGTATATTTTGAAACAATGATGACATGTTAAGAGCAATGTGAGAGTGAATTTGAAATATCATTACTGGGAGAACTATCCTTATTCACGGGTTTTAGATAGATCAAAGAAACCAAATTTGTGACCCTCAAACCAGAGTATATCGGAGAAATTCTAAGGAGTTTGGAATGGAAGATTGCAAACCAATTTGCAAGTTGAGCAAAGATGATGATTAAAATTCTACAGACCGGAGGAAATGATCAATGATTGTTGGCTTACTATATGTGACAACATCCATACCAGATATGTCTGGTTGAGGAAGTTGGATAGGTGTACGATTTCAACGACAAAGAATCACATATGCATTAGCGGTAAGAAGAGGATTTTTAAAATATCTCAAAGGAACATAGAGTTTGGATTACGGCATCCAAAAGGATATCACCATTACCTACACAGATGGATATTGGGTAGTTTGCATTGATGATTGAAGAAGCATCGGTGGAACAACGTTCTACTTGGGTGAAGTGTTTACAGTAATGTCTGGCTAGAAAAGAAATCATCCAATATCCTTGTATGGCGAATGAGAGGCATATATTGAAACATAACATTGTACATAGGTTCTATGAGTGAAACAAAATATGGCAAGCAGAATATCACGGGGTTGAGTATGATGATCCCATTGCAATCTATTGTGATAACACAAGAATATACGCTCGGTATCTCAAGGGCGATGATGCACTCCAAGATAAAACACATTTCAATCAAGTATCACTTTCTATAGGAATAGGTTCGCGAGAAAGAACATCATAGTTGAATGTGTGGGCACAAATAACCATTGACAAACACCTTTACAAAACCACTTCCGCAGGAATCCTTTTAGTATATTCACTGAGACTAGGAGTAATTTCTACTCCAAAATAGTGCTTATCTTATATGTCTTAGATTTACAAGGAAGCACCATAAAGAGGATGGTTGGTCAGGAAGTCGGTTTGAAGAGTTGGTCCCGGGGAAGTATCCCCAAAGGATGAGCCGATTGGGGAGCAACCCAGAATGGAAAAGATACATTTTCCATTGATGACAAAGGGGGGACAGTTTTTATCATATGTAGAGGACAGATGTATGGTTCCTGGGAGAGCATGAGTGATATGACTTTAGTATTGCATGACATGACTTTAGTATTGCATCATAGTGTTTCCATAAATTCAAAGGGAGATTGTTGATTAATTGGGTTGGTTTTGATTGATGTCAACCCTTGAAGAAGATCTAGTAGAATTTTGGTAGCACAAAGGTTTGAGTAATGGACCCAAGTTTGTTTGATGGATATGGTATGATTTTTGATATATTCTTGGGTAAAACTATTCTATGGATGGTACGTGTCATGTAATTTCACGGTGGTATGTGGAAAGTCACGTAACTCCCCTCCTGCGGTTAGAGATTTGTAGCCATGTGGAGGTTGGAGAACCCTCATGAGTCTTATGGCCATGTGAAGTTGGAGAACCCTCATGAGTCATCTAGAAGCCCCAAAAGGTCAAAGTAGTCAAAGTGTTTGCAAAGAAGAAATTATTTAAATAATAAAGTGAAGTGATGAGTGTACTATAAGTCAAAGAGGATAAAAAAGAAATTATTTAAATAATAAAGTTAATGGAGAACTTACTAATTATGGAAAGTGGTTAAGTTAAGTGAACAAGTGGTTATAAGTGGGATAACCCTAAAATAAGGAAAGTAGGTTAAGATGGTTAAAAGGTAACCCCTTGAGGATGCTACATGAAAGTATAAATAAGAGGAAAGGATCTCTCATTTAATCACACTTGAATATCATTGAATATCTATTTTTTTGAAAGGTTATTTGGGCAGGTATTATTGATAGAGAAAAGTGCGGCAAAAAAAGTGCTGCAGGAAAAGTGCGGCAGAAAAAGTGCAGTAGGAATACTATGGCATAAAAGGTGCAATAGAAAAAGTGCGGCAGAAAAATTGCAACAGAAAAAGTGTGGTGGGAAAAGTGCGAAAGAAAAAGTGCAGCAGAAAAAGTGCGGCAAGAAAACTACGGAAGAAAAAGTGCGGCAAAAAATCGTAGTAGGAAAAGCGTGGCAGGAAAAGTGCAGCAGAAAAATCATGGCAGTGGATTCATGGCAGCAAAACCGTGGTAACAAAACACTACAAGAAAAAAAGGGTATGGTTCTCAATCAAGTTGAGGGTTTTCCTTGTAAATATGTTGGATGCCCTCTTGGGAGTTTATGGCTTGTTGTAGAGTTGATCTAAGGCAGATTTATTGAAGTTTAGTATTGGTTCATGTTTGAGGGATTTTGGTTGAGGTATGTTGTTGAAGTTATTGGTACAGATAGAGGTTGTATAATATTGAGGTTCTAGCACATGGTTTGAGGTACAGACTTTTGGTATAGTGTTTGAGGTATATGTGATCAAATCAGATTGGTTGATGAGTATACAGTGACAAGTTTCTCAGTGACATATTCAGTTTCTACATTTGAGGTATATGTGATCAGATCAGATAGGTTGTTTACAGGTTGTTTGGACGGGTTATTGTGATAGGTTATTGGTACATATTTGGTGCATGGTTGATGCACTCATTGATGGTATAGTTTGAGGTACAAGTTGGTGCATGGTTGATGCACTTGTTTATGGTACAGGTCGATTAAAAGTTGTTTGGTACAAGTTGGTGCATGGTTGATGCAATTTTTTATGGTACATGTTGATTACAGGTTGAGGTACAGGTTGATGCATGGTTGATGCATGGTTCAGGTTATTGGTACAGGTTGTTTGGTCCAGGTTGATTGGTACAGGTTTACAACAGTATATCTCGCAATGATAGTGTGACAGTGGCTCCATAATTCTACTTATACATCAAGGCGGTTAGACGGGGCAAGGACAGGTGGTTGTAGCCACCTTCCAGTTTTAGCCGAAGAACATAGGGGGTTGTAGCCTCCTTCTGGTTGTAGCCAAAGGATTTGGGAGTTGGAGCTTCCCTCAGGTTGTAGCCTGAGAAACTAGGGGGTTGGAGCCTCCTTCCAATTGCATCTGGAAAACAAAGGAAGTTGGTGCTTCCAATGAATGTAATTCTTAAAGACATATAAGAAAAAGAATTATGTGGTTTTCTCTCGCTTTGGGTTTCCACATAAAACACTGGTGTACTGTGTATGTGTATGATTGCTCATTTGTTCATTGTTTATTTACTCTACAACTATTGTATGATAATGCTACATTGATATAACACTTGCATTTTATGGTGAAAAAAATTTATATTGTTCTATTACTGATTCACCCCCCCCCCTCTCAGTAATCCAACATTACTCCCAAATTATGTCTAATATTTTCAAAGGTACTTCTTGGTAGAGGTTTTGTGAATATGTCTGCAATTTTCTCTTTAGTGTCAATATATTTCACTTTGACTACCTTTTGAGAAACCTTATCTCTCAGAAAATAGTATTTAATTAGGATATGATTGGTTTTAGAATGCATAACAGGATTCTTAGAAATATTTATGGCACTGGTGTTTTCACATTTAATAGTGATTGGATGATCATATTTCACTTGTACATATTCTAGGGTTTGTTTCATCCAGATTACTTGTGTGTAGCAAGATGCAACAACAATGTATTATGCTTCGGTTGTAGATAGTGATATAGATGTTTGATTTTTACTTAACCATGATACCATCAATTTTCCCAGGTAGAATGCTCCTCCACTAGTACTTTTCTTGTCATCTACACTACCATCCCAATCTGCATCAGTATATGCACTCAATCTAAAACATTTTGTTTTTGGAAATCATAAAACAAACTCCAAGGTTCCTTTAAGATATCTTAATATCCTTTTTACTGAATTCATGTGATTTTATTTAGGTGCATATTGAAATCTACCTACTACTCCTATAACCTGCAAGATATCTGGTCTTTTTGTTGTTGCATATAATAGGCTACCAACCATTGATTTGTACATGGTTTGGTCTAATCTTGGTGAATCATCATCTAGGCTTAGTTTTCAGCATGTGACCATGGGAGTGCACATGGGTTTAATGTCTTCCATTTGGAATTTATTTATCATTTCTTTGATATATTTAGTTTGTGAAATGAATATTCCTTTATCTGTTTGAGTGACTTGCAAACCTAGGAAGAAAGTCAATTCTCCTAGCATAGACATTTCAAACTCTTTCTGCATTTTTGTAGCAAAAATTTTCCTTATTAGAGTGAGATTACTTCCAAATATGACATCATCTACATATACCACCACAACAATCATATCTTGATCTTCAGTTTTTATATATAGGTTGCTATCAATATTCCCTCTCTTATATCCTTGTTTTTGCAGATACTGATAAAGTCTTGAGAACCATGCTCTAGGGGTTTGTTTAAGACCATACAAATCCTTCTTTAGTTTGCACATAGTCCTAATTTCCTATTAATATGAATCCTTCTGGTCTCTCAATATATACTTCTTATTCTAGTGTTCCATTCAAAAATGTTGACTTTACATCCATTTGATAAATTTCAAAATTTCTGAAGCATGCAAATGTCGATAACATTTTGATGGCCTCTAGTCTTGCTACTAGGGGGAAAGTCCCTTGAAAAACAATACCTTCCACTTGGGCATATCCTTTGCATACTAATCTGGATTTGATCTTTATGATATTTCCATTTTCATTGAGTTTTTTTTTAATATCCACTTGGTTCCTACCACATTCTTGTTTTTTGGTTTAGGGACAAGTTCCCATGTATGATTTTTCTCAATTTGATCAAGTTCCTCATTGATTGTTTTTATCCAGTCTTCACTCTTGTTGGCTTCTACAAAAAAAATTGGTTTTGTTAATGAAAGCATTGCCTATTCATAATAAATCTAAGTTTTCTTCTTGTTTCTACTCCTTCTTTATCCCCTATAATTTGATTTTCAGGGTGATTCTTTTGAACTCTTTTTTATGGTGCTTTTGGTAAGGGTGTTTCTTCCTCATCCTTCTCTTCATTGGTTTTTGGTTCATTCTCTCGTAGTTCTTTAATGTCTTCTTCATCTTGTGATTCACCATCTTCATCATCATCACTAATTCTTCTCCATTCATCAATTTTTTATTCATCTTCAGATTTATTTTTTCTCAAATTTAGATCATTTGTTTTTACATTTTCACTTTCCACTATTTTGTGCAATATTAGATTATTGTTAGAAAAACAAGATCGTAGAGAAATAAAATAAAATAAAATGTGGAAATAAAACACATAAGATACATAGTACAATAGAGACACAGATATATGTGGTTCACCCAGTGTGGGCTACATCCACCAAATAAATCTCCAGGTCCTTCCTTTTTATTATCCAACAAATGAAGGGATACAACCTACATCACACTCGCTATAACTTCCTCTTTTTTCTCTCAAAATACAATATTCGCAATGATACACAACCACAATACAATTCCATCATAAAAGAGGTTTTCCTTCTAGGGAAAAAAAAATAACATAACTTCTACCATCAGAACTGCGACCTTATAATGAACGGTCCAGATTTACTATGAAATTACAATATACATTTACAAGAAAAAATTTACTTTGCGCGCTTTGCCCCCGAACCCCTCGTCGAGAGCCCACTTGCCCCCGGACCCCGTAGGGGGGGAAATCCCCCCCTGGAACCCTCCCACGTGGAGGGGTGTAAAGTATTCCAAGGTGTATAGTATTCATGGGGTATAAACATGGCTATAAACAAATACCTATGAAACAAGAAGATAATCAGGCTCCACAACCAACAATATCCCACTTGTAGATTGATCTCAAAAACTCCATCGTTGTTCTATCTGTTGGACTATGATCCTTCTTGGACCTGGAAAATTTTTCATCTTCACCTTCATGCTTGAAGGCCAACTGAAACTGAGAAGGAACTTAGTTTCTACCTGGTTACTCCCTTTGTTAATATGTCTGCATGATTTTGGATAGTGTGTATCTTTTCCAACTTCAAATGTGCATCTTCCAAGATAGATCATATGAAATCTTACCTGAGCTATATATGATTATTCTTCGAATGGAAGTGTTAGTCTCTAACCTTGTTTTTTATTGAGTGAGTATCACTGGTCCCTGTCCTCTCCTTTTTTCATGATTTTCTATTAAAAAACTTGATTTTTACCTCTTGGTTTAAATGGTCATTTTTCCATTTGTATTGCACTTTTAAATGATTTTTGAAGTTTTTAAAAGTTTAGGATTTGATATGATAAATCTTGTCACATCACTTTTCTATTCATTTTTTAATTTTCAAATTTTTTTCCAAGTCACAAAAGGCGCTACAGGAATAACGTTATTCTTGCAGCTCTAGGAATAATCACATTTTTACATGCGCCAGCCTGCCTTCATCGCATCATAATTTATCAAAATCATGATTAGAGGATATGCATGCCTCTCCACTATATTTTATCGGGTTGATACTGCAATTATAACAACTACATATGAGGGATTGAGTTGTACCTTCCATACCTGCATCAAATCAAACATGTTTGAACATCATTAACAGAACCATCACCTTATATTTTAGTGTGTCGACCATTTTTTGTAGAGATCAAACTGAAGGAAGAAGTGATTCTTAGTTCTTAACAACCCACGGGAACTAAGAATTCAAATAACCAATCCTCACAGATCTATTTATAGGACCATATTAGCAGCATGACACCAAAGAAGAGTGGCATCCAGATTATCAGACTAGAACCTAAGGGCACTAAATTATTCGAAGCACACCCTCAAATGGCGAAGAGATTTAAATATGCAGGTTGGTTTGAATTTTTCACAACCTTCCAGGGGAACGATGAACACATTTCAATGGTTTTCGCACAGAATTTTGATGGCTTTGAATCTATAGTTGGAAAATTACTGATGTTGGTGACTGAAAATTCAAATGCTAAATCCTGTAGATTTCTAGTCAGCGGGGAGAGGTGGTGGAAAAAGGAGAACGTGGTT
Source organism: Picea sitchensis (assembly GCA_010110895.2). Lineage (NCBI taxonomy): Eukaryota > Viridiplantae > Streptophyta > Pinopsida > Pinales > Pinaceae > Picea > Picea sitchensis. The sequence continues at coordinate 19,321 of SNQJ01S0202600.1, read as the reverse complement.
ATGGAATTTTTGAATCAATTTTTAATCCCAAAAAACCAAAACCTTAACTGGAAAAAGGGAATACCACATAGTTGGGTAAATAAGGAATGGAATATCACTTTGTTGATCATCCACAGGTATATCACGTGTGAGGGAAGGTTTTTATTGGTTTATCTTTACCATATCAAACTGCTAATTCACATTAATGGTGATTATCCTCTTAATTTACCCTACTTTCTACTTAAGAGTTTATCTAAAATGTCCAAGAGATTGCAGTCTCATCCTGCTACAACTAAAGGTAGTCTCTTTCACTAGGGTTTAATTAGGAAACTAGTAATATCCTCTTTAAACAAAGTCTAGAGACCCTGGGATTGGCTAGTCCAGTCTTTAAGAAATGATTTACAGTCAGCTAAATCAAAAAATGCCAAAAGGAATAAATCAACCCAACAAAAACAGACTGGTAAAGCCACTGAGTTCCTAATTAAAGAAGAATCACCTACAACAAGGGTAACTTGGGCTAGCAAGAGGAAGTTGCAAACTCAACAAACCATTGGATATTTTCCTGTAGGTAAAGATCATGAGGAAGCTACCACTAGTCAAGGTAAGAAATCTAAATCAGATGAAGATATTGACATATTTCTTCATCCATAGATGAAGATGGAAATTGATAAGGATGAGGATTATACTATGAACCCAGTTCAGTCCCCAGTCAAGCAGAAATAGAAATCTACAATTAAGAAAAAGGCAAAAGGCAAAAAACAGAGCAAAATGCCAACACCTGTGCCTAAGTTCCCAAGGAGAAACTCTACTAGAGATGCAATTAAATTTAGGTTAAATTCAAAGGCCATGTTTCATCCGTCTAGTAAAAAAGAGAATCTCGTAATTATAGAGAATAATTCATAAGATTCCAAGATAGGCATCGAAAAAACAGGCAGAGACACCTTATTTGCACAAGACTGAGAAAGAATATGAAAATTTGAGGAAGAGACAAGAAAGGGGAAAACATGTTGCTCAACACTCCAGGAGACCTATGACAAGAGGAACCACAAAATAAAATTCAATATCTGAATCTGTGTTTAAAGTTACATATGTAGTTTATGATGACAGAGATGATCTTTTTGCAAAACCAGAAAAGATACAGGAAATACTCTATTTTTTACCTGTTTTAGTCTTTATCCTCAAGAGAGGTTTTAGAACCGTTGGAGATGAATTCGTTGAAACCAAAATAGTTTTATGTTTGGAACATTCCCCTTCAAAAAACAATCTCTCAGGTTTTACATAGCTATCACAGTTTAAGAGATTTAGATATATCTTTGAGGCTTATTTTTCAGAGATTTCAGAATAAATTATTTCTTGTTTTAGTCACTAATTTTGGGCAAGGTTTTAGAACAGCTGGAGATGAATTTTTGGAAACAAAAAGAGGTTTGTTTTGGAAACAGTCACCTTCACAAAAACCTCTCTCGTTTTTTACACAGATATCATATTTTAAGATATTCAAATTTATCTTTGAGGCCTATGTCTATGAGATTTCACAATAAATAATTTACTGTTTTAGTCAATAATTTTGGGAGAGGTTGCAGAACAGATGGAGATGAATTTTTTGAAAAAAAAATATTTTTTTGTTTGGAATGATCCCCTTCACAAAAACCTCTCTTGTTTTTTACACAACTATCATTGTTTGAGAGATACAAAGAGATTGTTGGACCCTAGTTTTCGTGAATTTGCTAGATATATTTTCCTAAAAAACATCATGGACAGCATTTGACAAGCCACTTTATCAATTTGACTTGGAGATCAGATTTGATATTCTCCTTAATTATTTGAAACAAGAAACTAAATACATATGAGGAGGTTTTCAGATCCATTTCTTTTGGATCTTGATAAATATGTATTATTTCTATATAAACAGGGTAGAAGGAGAAGTTAAGGTGATTAGTTGGGCATTCAAGGACCTTTTTTGTAAAAATCCATTGTAAGACAATTTATATTCCATATTGATACTAAATGGAAAAGGCATGTTGATGGTCAAATCCTCTGTCATATCTTATTCTATTTCTTTTCTTACTTGAAGTCATGTATTCTATTGCAATGCATTTGATTTCTTGATCTTAAGTAACACAGTGAAATATTTGTTGTTTTTGTTTATTATCAAGTTTTCCTTCAAGTGCATGTTCTTATTTCTCAATGATATTTTGAAATAAGAAATCTATATGGGGTTGACAAATTGAATACTCTCATATATTTCCTTCTTTGTTTACCTTGTTGTTTGATCTATTGATGTGACTACCATTTACTAAATCAGTGGGATGTTTTCTTGTTTTACATTTGAGTTATGTGTTTATTTTGAATCCTTGAACCAGTTTTCAACCATTTTCTAAAAACCTATTCAGAAAACCCTTAAAAATACCATTGCAATAACCTGATGATGCCCTAGCTTGCCCTCTCACAGTCAAGTGCAACTTTAGGGACTAACAAGAAGGCTGAGTTATTTTCAATATAAATGGCACTCTCCTTGTCACAGTACAACCTGTTAATCTCTTGCTTCTTTCTGAATTCCTCCATAAACATTTGTAACCAAATCATTT
>SNQJ01S0202600.1:0-16747 GCA_010110895.2 Picea sitchensis | reverse complement strand
CATTTAAATGATCTGCAACAGACCCACCTTCTGACATCTTCATATTAAATAATCTCTTCATTAGAAATATCTTATTGGATGTCGAGGTTTTTTCATATAATTTATCTAATGTGTCCATCAACTCCTTCATTGTCTTTTCTTTCAAAATATTGAAAGCCACCGACACTGCCAGGCTCAGTCATATCGTTCCTAGTGCCTTTATGTCGAGAACCTCCCATTCTTCGTCCTTCATGGTCGTTAACTTCTTTGTTATTCCACCCAATGGTAGGAATAAATCCTTCTTATATAAATAATCTTCCATCTGCATCTTCCATAACTGGTAGTTTTGGCCGTTAAATTTCTCAACCCTAAACTTTCTGTCTTTTACCATTTCTACCACTCGAACTAGGAACCCTATTTTCCTGTGAGTTACCTTTCGATCTGATACCAGTTGTTATAAAAATAGGATTGCAGAGCAATAGAATAAAAACAAATGCGGAAATAAAACACAAAAGATACACAATACAATAGAGACACAGATATGTGTGGTTCGCCCAGTGTGGGCTACATCCACCAAAGAAATTTCCAGGTCCTTCCTTTTTATTATCCAACAAATGAAGGGATACAACCTACAACACACCCGCTATAACTTCATCTTATTTCTCTCACAGTATCATCTCTCATAATAGAATATTTGCAATGATACACAGCAGAAATACAGTTTCCTCATAAAAGAGGGTTTCCTTCTAGGGAAAAAAACCCTAACATAACTTCTACCGTCAGATTTGTGACCTTATAATGAATGGTCCATATTTACTATGAAATTACGATATACATTTACAAGGCAATTTTTCCTTCAGGGGCCCGCAATATTTACTGTACACCCGTGTGGAGGGGTGTACAGTATTCTTGGGTGTACATTCTTCATGGGGTATAAACACGGCTGAAAACAAAGACCTATGAATCAGGAAGATAATCAGGCTCCACAACCAACAATTATAGCACTTTTAAGCCTTTTTGTTAGGTGAATATCCCAGAAATATACCTTCATTTGATATAGAGTGAAATTTCCCTAGATTATCTTTATCCCTTTTGATGTAACACTTACATCCAAAGACTCTGAAATGTTTCATAGATGTTGGTCTTCAAAACCACAATTCATAAGGTGTTTTCTCATGATTAGCTCTAATTTGTACTCAGTTAAGTATGTGCATTGTTGTATATATTGCATCTCTCCAAAATTTGTCTAGAAACCTGGCTTCATTCAACATAGTTCTTGCATCCTATTGAAAATTTATGTTTTTCCTCTCAACAACTCCATATGTTGAGTATTTCTTGGAGCTAAGAATTGTCTCTTGATTCCATGATATTCACAAAACTTATTGAATTATTTAGAGGTAAATTCCCCTCCATTATCGGATCTTAAACATTTGATTTTGAGATATGTTTCATTCTCTACATAAGTCGTGACTGCTTTAAAAAAATTTAATGCCTCGGAGTCTTTGAGAAAATATACCCAGGTCATCCTCATGTAGTAATCAATGATCAACATGAAGTAGTGTTACCCTTTTATTCTTCTAGTCCTAGAGGGCCCACAAAGATCAGTGTGAACAATCTCCAAGGGTTTTGATGTAGAATGATCTTTTTTTAATCTGACTCTTGTCTGCTTCCCTAATCGACAGTGTTTACAAACAAGACATAAGGTCTTAATGATTTTTGGCATGTCTTTTACAACTACCTTTTTACTAGCTTTTATCAGGTTATCAAATCTCAAGTGTCCCATCCTTTTGTGCCATAGACAACTTTCATCTACTTGACTCATATGGCATTCGTATTCTTCCTCAATATCTAATATATATACATTGCTTGAGGTTCTTGGTGCGAAAGCAACTAATTTTCCTAATCCTTGTTATCTTATTTCACATTTTTTGGAGTAAAAAATGAGTATATGTCCTTGATCATAGGTTTGGCTTACACCGAGTAGATTAGGTTTTAAATTTTCTACTAGAAGCATGTTTTCTGCTTTATTTTTCTTGTTTCCCAAAGAAACTATGCCTTTCCTAGTATTTTGGCAAATACATTATCTCCAAAAGTGACTTTACCTTTATCCTTCTTTGTTAGAGTGAGAAATTTTCTTTTATCTCCTGTCATATGTTTTGAGCATCCACTATCAATATGCCACTGACACTTTTTGTTCTTTACATACACGGCCACTTTACATTTTGTTACTTTTTCTTCTATGTGATTTTATTTCCAAATCTTCTTATCATGTTTGTTAGAGTTGCTTGTTGTTGGCCCTCAACCAAGTTTTGAGGAAATCTTGGTCAGGTTTGACCACTTTTTTTACTTCGACGCAGTGATCAAGGAAGGAGCACCCAGGAGGAGCTGATATCATGGATCTCACTTGTTTTGTGGGATTTGTGGACCCAACATGGGGTTCTTAGGGTTTTGTAATGGGTTATGGGATGTTGGCCCATGGGTTTACCCATGATTAGGCCTTTTTGTAAATGTAAAAGTATAAATAATTAAGAATGTAATGTAGAAAAGGGGAGTCGATAGCTTGCAAGGCTAAGTGCAAGCAGTTTTGGGTTTCTTATTGCAACAAATTGTGTATGTAAGGATCTATGCTTGATAGAGGAGTTGGCTCTGTGCCTTGACCTGATTTTGGGAAGGTGGATCTAATGCTTAGTGCGCAGATCACCTATCCAGTGCGAAGCTTGGCTCTGTGGCTTAGTGCACAGGATCAGAAGAATGTAAGATATCGAATCCTAATAAAGAAGAAGAAGTAGTTGGTGGACGTAGCCCACACTAGGGTGAACCACGTATATCATGTGTTGATGGTTTGCTTTGTGCTATGATGTTTATGTTGTGAATCTGTTTAGTGCATTGATTGTTATATATGATAGATAGATCCTTGAATGCTTAGTGCTTTATTTATGTTGAAGGTGCTAGATCTAACTTATGATGCTAAGTGTGATGTGTATTTTGTCATTGTTACTGCATCGATCTATCCTTAGGGTTTTTTCTACGATGTGAATGAAGTTGATAAGCTAATGCATGTTATCTTATAAGTACTTTGCAAAGTATTATAATCACATATATGTGTCCCAGCTTGGTTATAGACACCTGAGTCATGTAACCCCCCCTACCTCTACCTCGGGTGAGACTTCGAATGCTTCATAGGTGTTGCCGAAAGGGTTGGTAGTTAGGGTTTTGTTGTTGTGTTGTTGAAGCGTTGAACCCTGGGTCTGCCCCTGTGCAAGCTAGTTGGGACAGATCCCATCCCTGATGAACAATGACTTTAACCTTGGAGACAAAAGGAACTACACCATGCTCGCCCCTCAAAGATGTTTGACGAAGACCATAGGGAATAAGCCTCACTCTATCGCCCAGTCGTGGATAAAGGAGTTGGCGTAGTCCACTATACTTAACATGATGAATATTCCTCATTTTGGCTGACATCGGGAGGTTAACGCTTGTGTTAAACTCCTCTAGTTGTGCTATCATGGTGGATACATGTGACTCGATAGGAGGATTATTGTGGATCCAGTGTTGATCCACTTAATTACAATATTGAGCATGCAAGGACCCGACCCTCAGCAGTTCTACCCAGGGAAGACCTCAGACTGCTCCCTAGCACAGTGCATAAAAGAGGCATACGATGAAGTAGAAAAGGGAAAGCGAGGCTACAAGGTAGCCTCTATCCAGGATGGTGCAGTGCGCCTCATTTTCCAACTCACACTGGAAATATTGTAAGAAAGAATCACCCCATGCAAGTCATCGGGCTCGTGGTGGACCTCGAAGGGAAATGTGTGGAGGTGATGCAGATGAATTGGGCAAGTTACCTCATCAACAAGCTTGAGAAATATTGCTATGAAGCACAGGATCAAGGATACAAGTTCCAATTCAGCTGGCTACTTGTGTTGATTGCATTTGTCGCTTGGAAAATGCCTGAGGGAGTAGTTTTTCCAAAAATTGAACCATTAGAGCCATTGGTAGCTAGATTTTCTACATTATGGTATACGAATGACATGTCGAAGCAATGGCAGTCGAACGCAGTGTTCCATCCCTACTATCAGCAACTGAAGGTTTCCATAGAGTCATTTCCACACATTACACCACGCACCTTGCACCAATACAGACCGATAGCCAAGTTCCATGCAAATCCGCATTTCATATATATCACTACGTGAAAGGATGAGAGTAAGGAAGAATTACAGTATTATTACAAGATGATCGATGAAGACATGGAGGATATCACCAAGGAATGGTCAGAGGAGTTCCTTGTACCCATTGCAGATGCAGAGTTCTCTGACGTTGACATTATAGGAAGCCCCTTGGTCACTCAGGTCAAGCATGTTGGACAGACTAGCCCGAAGAAGAAGAAGAAAAAGGAGGAAGTCCAAGATGTAGAGATTGATGAGGAAGACAATGCCTCTGAAGGAAATGGATCTGGCTCCCTAGGAGGAGGAGGAGACAAAGTAGATGGACAGGGAGGAGGGGATGAAGGAGAAAAGAAAGAAGAAGGCAAAGCTACCTCGCCAAAACATCCCCCTATCAAAACAACAACTCCGTAGAAGAGGAAGGTTTCTCCGCAGAAACCTTCGGCAAGAAAGACGACATGCGCTAGTAAGCCCTAGTTGAAGGCCACACTCATAGAAGATGATATCATTCTAGTCCATGGAGTGATGGAGGATGCGTCCAAGGATATCTTGCAAAGATACGAAGTGAAGCGGGACGAACTATATGATAGGATAGAAAATGAATTGAGCGAAGTAGAGGAAACTATTCGCTCGATCTGCACAGTCCCTATTGTGCCTTCCTCGTCAGAGACTACAGAGTTGGGGGATGAGCCAGACCAACTTCAAAGACTTGCAGATGCAACAGAGGCTCGAATTCAACAAGTCCAAGAAGAGAAGGAGAAGGCTACAAAATCCTTGAAACAAGAAAAAGAATAGATCTTGGAGCAATTACGAGTTGCATGGAACTGTGTAACCGCTTATGAAAACGATAAGGATGAGTTCCAGGTGATGCTCAAGGAAGACAAAGAAAATATACAGATGGAAAAGGACCAGTTGCTCGCAGAGAAGACTGCAGTCAAAGAAGTGGTGAGCAGAGCACTTCGCTCTGTGTTAGGCTTAGCATAGGAGGAACATGAGGCAGTCGAGGTTCAAGTAATGGAGCTTGCTGAGGCCATCTAGCAGCTTCAAGCAAGGGTAATGGAGTTGGATATCCAAGAAGTACCAAGAAATCTGTAGGAAGTGTGTGACTAGAGGGAGGAAGATGCTAAGAGCATAGTCGAAAGGATCATAGCCCTCGCCTCAGAATGCAAACAGTTGAGCGACAGAAGTGCACAAACCTACGAACGCCTCACGGAAGATCCAGAGCTTAGGAAGTTGGAAGCACATCCACAGGATGCACAGTAGCAGACACTAACAGTTCAAGCACAGAGGAAGTCACTCACTACAGTCGATAGAATGAAGAGATCATAAGAATAGTGCACGACCCAGCAACAGATTACTGCCATCCAAGGAAAAGTAATGGAAGTCACACAGAGGCTACAATCAGTGCAGTATGAATCCTGCATGGTGTTTGAAGAGATCAAAGGACAAGGCTCGCAACTGGACCAAGTGGTTGTGACAGTGGAACAACGCCTGGAAGGGGCTGTTACAGAGCAGATGATCCAAGAGCTCGCTAAGCAGGAGTCTCAGGTGAAGCAGCAAGTTGAGGCCACTTGAGTGAAACTCGAGGCCTTCGAAGTAGCACTGCCCAGATCTGACTGACTCAGGATGAGTCACAGGTGATTTTTGGGGGCCTATTGACCCTCGACCAAGTTTTGAGGAAATCTTGGTCAGGTTTGACCACTTTTTGGACTTTGATGTAGTGATCGAGGAAGGAGCGCCCAAGCAGAGCTGAGATTGCAGATCTCACTTGTTTTGTGGGCTTTGTGGACCCAGCATGGGGTTCTTAGGGTTTTGTAATGAGTTATGGGATGTTGGCTTATGGGTTTACCCATGATTAGGCCTTTTTGTAAATGTAAAAGTATAAATAAGTAATAATGTAATCTAGAAAAGGTGATTTGATAGCTTGCAAGGCTAAGTGCAAGTAGTTTTGGGTTGCTTAGTGCAATAGACTGTGTATGTAAGGCTTTGTTCTTGATAGAGGAGTTGGCTCTGTGCCTTGACCTAATTTTGGGAAGGTGGATCTGGTGCTTAGTGCATAGATCACCTGTCTGGTGAGAATCTTGGCTCTGTGGCTTAGTGCACCGGAGCAGAAGAATGTAAGATATTGAATCCTAATAAAGAAGAAGAAGTAGTTGGTGGACGTAGCCCCACACTGGGGTGAACCACGTATATCATGTGTTGATGGTTTTATTTGTGCTATGATGTTTATGTTGTGAATATTATTAGTGCATTGATTGTTATATATGATAGATATATCCTTGAATGCTTAGTACTTTATTTATGTTGAAGGTAATAGATCTAACTTATGATGCTAAGTGCGATGTGTATTTTTTCATTGTTACTACACCAATCTATCCTTAGGGTTTGTTCTGTGATGTGAATGAAGTTGATAAGCTAATGCATGTTATATTCTAAGTACTTTGCGAAGTGTTATAATCATAGATATGTGTCCCAGCTTGATTACAGACACCTGAGTCCTGTAACCCCCCTGCCTCTACCTCAGGTGAGACTTCTTCTGCTTCGCTGGTGTTGTTGAAAGAGACGGTAGTTAGGGTTTTTTTGGTGTGTTGTTGAAGCATTGAACCCTGGGTCTGCCCCTGTGCCAACACTTGTCTTCAAGGATTGCATTGGTAATCTACATTCACTAGTTTTATGTCCATAGTTGTTGCACTTGTGGCATTCAACACTATGTTCTTGTAGAGGAGAGAATGAATTATGATTTATTTTCTCTACATCATTCTTGTTGTTCTTATATCTTTGGACATTTCTTGGTTTGTAGTTTCTATAGGCTTTACATTGCACTGTTTTGTGTCCAAAGTTGTTGCATGAATAACAATATCCAAGGAAGATATGTTGATATCTATTAGGAGGAATCCTTTTGATTACTGTATTTCCTTTTCCTTTTGGATGAGGTGCTTTCTTATTAAAAATAGTCTTCAATGGTTCCATCTTCATCTTGTTATCTTCTCCTTTTAAATTATTTCTAAGAGCATCTGCATAGTTGATTGACTTTTTATCATTTTTTTGTGCAGTAAAGGTTGAATTTTGATCATATCCTAATCCTGATTTATCATTTGGTGCTATTTGGCTATTAAGGATATCATTCAAAATATTTGAACTATTCTCAAACTTCGACTAGTGATTTCCTTTTTTAGGTTCTCCTTTTAGCTGACTAATTTCATCCTCTAGCTTCTTACAAATTTGTTGTTTTTCCTTGAATTGTTCATCCAATATTTCTTTATTTATTTTGACTACTTGAAGATAATTTTTCAATTCAATGATGATTTGCTCTGATTCTTTTATGGTTTTTGAAACTTCCTTCTCTTTTGTTGTGCTTGTTCAAATTCTAGCAGTTGTCCTCTTAACAACTTGTTATTCCTTTTATACTTTCTAAGTTCATCAAAGGAACTTATCAGCTCTTCTTCAAGATCTACTTCTCCTTCAACCTTGGAGTTTTCTTAATCAATATCAATGGTATTTTTAGTGTGATTATTTTGGGTTTCTATACCCAAAAATAGTTGCTTAGATTCCTCTTCTTCTTCACTTTGTTAAAATGATTTGTTGTTCTCTTTAGTGTAAAAGGTATTATTCTTTTTGTAGACCTTCCTTTTGTCTTTGGTTTGAATATTCTTATGTTCTTTGAAAGTTATTTCATTGTCACTTTATTCTTGTTTTGGATAGGGACATTTGGAAGAAAAATGACCAATCTTTCCACAGTTAAATCATATTAGAGGAAAATTTCCCTTGTATCTACCATTTCCTTTCTTGAGTTTCTTCATGAAGTTAGCTATTTCTTCATCATATATCTCTAACTGATCTTCATTAGACACCTTCTCTTGTTTCTTATTTTCTTTTGATGCTTTGAAGGTTGTTTCTCCTTTTGTTGGTCTTTCTTGCCCTATTCTCATCTCATACACTATGAGGATCCCATGTAGTTCATCCATTGTGAGATTATCAAGGTATGGTCTGTCTTAAAGAGTAGAAATCTTGGCATCATATCACATGGGTAATGATCTCAATATATTTTGGACAATGGGTTGATCTTTTAGTTCTTCTCCTAATGCTCTGATTGAGTTGATCACTTCATCTACTCTCTGAAGATATTCTTCTATGTTCTCTTCTTTATTTATTTTCAAGTTTTCAAATTGTGTTATGTAGGTTTGTAGTTTGGCCTTTTTGACCTTGTTATATCCTTCATATATGAACTTTAGTTTGTCCCATATTTTTGTTGTTGACTTACAATGCATTACTTTCAAAAATATAGGATTGGGTAATCCTCTTGGGATGGCATTGCATGTTCTTGCATTGTCATTGCAAAGCTTCTTTCCAATTGTGTCTGTGAGAGGAGTAGCACGTGAAATGTACCCATATTCTACATATTTTTAGATGTCACAACCTAGGGACAATATATAGCCTTTCATCCTCTCACTCCAAAGTGCATAACCATTCCCTTTGAACAAATGTGCTCTGGTGGAAGACATTCCTTCTTACTGATCCATTATATTTATGTAGAATCTATATTCCAGTTATTAGACGGTGTTGAAGGCACCTGCTCTAATACTAATTGTTGGAATGTAATTCAATACTGAGAAGGGGGGCTGAATCAGTATTGATACCTTTAAAAAAAAAAAAATCATTTATTAAATTTATTGATCAACAAGAAAATTTAGTAAATAGCGTCAGTAAGTATAAACTTAAATTACAAATTACAAGTTTTATATGAAGATTGATTTAGAGCACCAACTCTAGGACACAAAAATCCCCTTGTTTAGGGCACCAACCCTAGGAAGCTCCAACTGCCTCTTTGTTTCAGGGATCCAACCCTAGGAAGCACCAACTTCCTTGTTTTAGGTCACCAACCCTAGGAAGCACGAACTCCCTTGTTTTATGGCACCAACCCCAGGAAGCACCAACTCCCTATCTTGAAACTTTATTTGGAAAATGATACTAATCCTTCATTGATCCTCCCTTCCACCCTCACTTCATAAGTATCTTTTTCTTTCATCCTTATACTCTGCACTTGCTTTTTGATCTTCTGATGTAGGCCACAAAGACACTTTTCTTTCACAAAATATTTTTGGTTATATAGTATTCCAATAGGTATGAAATTGAATCATTGTGTATTTTTAATAACAAACCATTTCACCTCTTCATTTAATTAACACAAATGGTAATTTTTTGTTTACTAAGTGATTTTCGAACACCAAATTAGACAATGATTTTCATATGCATATTCTCTTGCGATGAAAATGAATTTTAAAACTATACGACATGGGTTTTATGCATAACATGCCCAATTAGCTGACACACTAGTACTTTCCTTAGAAAATGTGCAAGGCGGACAGTATGGGTGGTTCTTTGAAGGAAACTTGATTAGATTTATTGTTGCAACCGCCTTCTAAACTTTCCAAATGAAGCATCCACTTCAGCAGCAGATATTTGTCACAAATCCACATGATCGATAGTTATGACCAAGAGTTATGTCATTGGTGCTTATCCTCTTAATCACCTATTCTTTATGTGCTTAATCCATATAACCCAATGTTGTGCACACATGATAAAAATGGGGCTTAATCTCCAATTTCCTTACACGCTGGCTCTTCATCGCCCTTGTGATCATAACATGTGACCAAGGGTTGGAACGAAGCCCTCTGGACTTCGACCTTCGGGATATTCTCCCTTTACAATATTCCAACTCTCTCGAAGTTTGACCTATTGAACTGGTCATAAATTAATGATGACTACTTACTTTCGGTTGAAATCACCCCCTTACGCTATCTTTCCACTGGCTTAATCCAACAGCTATGACTTAATCAAGTGTTGAGATGGACGATCTTTATTTATTTTGACACTTTGGTACTTCGAGACTTTGAGATATTACAACTCTAAATTTTTTCAACTACCCCGTAGTTTATACCTCCGAAGTGCTTATGCCATCCTTCCACTACTTGATATAACGACTCACATTACTCCCAAATTCTTCCCTAGATATAATGGTTGGTGGGATTTCGGGGCTTCGAAACTCCAAGACTTCGATAATTTGTGGTTTACCTTGTCCTTCCACTATACTTGATTAGATGGTTGAGAATTCATCTAAAGTTCCTCTTTGATCCGATGGTTGGTGGGATTTCAAGGCTTCAACACTCCGGGACTCTAGTAATTTGTGGCTTACCCTATCCTTCCACTATACTCGATCAGACGATCGAGAACTCAACCAAAGTTCTTCCTTGATCAGATGGTTGGCGGGATTTTGGGGCTTTCGCGACTTCGTGATTTCATGCCTCTTCCTTGTATCCAATAATCACCAAAGTGGTGAAGTTACGGAGTCTTGAAGCTTTATATCTCCTTATTGGCTTCGATCAACGATTGATAATCGATCAATTCGATCTGACAGCTCTGGTTATACCTAAAATCTAGATCTAACGGTTTTAATATCTCCTGATCTGATGGTTGGGAGTTATCTCTCTCAGCTTCTGGATCTACCTTGATCTAATGGTTGAGATTTCTCTTGATATGGATCTAACGAATGTAATAATCCCAACTCTAATGAGGATATCTTCACCATTTACAAACAAAAACTTTCATTGGTTCTATGGGAATTTTGATCTCGATAGAGCTTCCTTTGTAGTTCTCCTCCCTTCTTAGGTTTTTGACTTATGTTATGTTTTTTGTAGTTGACATCAATGAAAATCGATCTTCCAACACCTTTATGGTACGTACGCACCAGTGAAAAACTAAAACATAACACACTGGTGCTTATATGTTCAAATATACCATCATAAGTTATAACAAAAATAACAAGCACCGATCAAAGAACACTGGTGCCATTGAATCTTATAAACTGGTGCATATAATTACTGTCCTTAGGAACACCATCGTAGGGTAAATGAAAAAACAAAATTATAGACCAATTTTCATTATGACACCTTATCTCGTGCTTCCAAACTCACAAGAAAGCACAAGTTCTCACTCTATTTTCAAAGACACCCTGTTTCTGGTGCTCCTTAGTGTTTAAATTTCTTTGCAGAATATTTGTTTATAATTTAACTTATATATGTATATATAGATGTAGTAAAAAAAAACACAAAATAACATAGATCTTTCATACAAAGTATACTTTTAATTCAATAAAGAATGCAGCAGATCTTAAACCACTGTAACTAGAACATATATAGATAGATATGTGTGTGTGTAAGATACTCATGCACTGGAGCTTGAATGATCGTCTGTTACAAAAGAGAGAACAAGAACGTGGATCATTATACAATGAAGTAATTTGTCTTTTATTTATAACCTTTACATCACATGTATTTTGAATAGTCATGATCATTTCCTCTTCACGTCATTCTCTTTTATGTCATGCCCTTTCATGTTATGCCCCTTCATGTTATGCTCTCCCACGTTATTCTCTACGTGGTTCTCTTTGACGTTATGCTTTTACATTATTCTCTTTTACCATATAAAATTCATTCATACGTTAGGTAGAATTATCATACATCGTAACCCAAGCATGAAGTATAGACCATCGATCAAAGTGTGAAGAAGGGAGACGGATGGCCATCATATGTTTACATATGAAGTCCCATGGCTAGCATAATTCATACATAATTCCATGCATCTTTCAACAAGTAAGAATGGATATAAACGATACCATACAACTCTCATATGGTCATACATATTATGTAAGATAAGTCCACGACAATCCTCAAGTCAGGTGTAGGATAGAGTGTAAGAGGTGGTTTCCATACATATACCATCATAAACTCAAGTCATGAGAATCCTCCAATATTAATACCTTACCTATTTCAACATCCATTCACATGTGTTCATACATGTCATGTAGTTGGTATATACAAGACTTGAGCTAGCTCATCCTACAAGGGGTGGTTAGTCCCTTGGAGTTGATCAAGCTAAGTCATCTTGGACTATACTTGACATATCGAGGTTCCCTCATGAAACTAATGTCTCAGCTCACTCATGAATTGTGTCCATACTAGAAATCTCGTGGTTCCCTCATGGAACACATGTCTAAGACATATTGAGGTTCCCTTATGGAGCCAACATATTCTCTAGGACACATCGAGGTTCCCTCATGGAACCAATGTCCCCAAAGACATATCGAGGTTTCCTCGTAAAACCAATGTCTTGGTTTCTTCATATGACCATCTGAGTCACATCAGGATGAAGTCCACATTCTCCCCTACTAGTCCACATAGGACCCTTCGGGGAGAATTTCTCATGATGTTGCATTAAACATCAACACTCCCTCTCAGTGAGGGAGACATTCTCTGCCACACCAAGATTTTCCCATAAGTACACAAACTTTGCTATGGACAATGGCTTGGTCAGAATGTTTGTAGTCTGCTCATCAATAGAAATGTATTGAAGTCTAATGTCTCTTCTCTGCACCATATCTCGTATACAGTGATATTTTATCTCTACATGCTTTGACTTGTCATGAGAAACTGGATTCACTGGTAGTCTCATGCAAATTTGATTGTCACATTGAATCAACGTAGGCTCAAGCATCTGACCAAATAAATCTGCAAGGAGATTTCGAAGCCATACGGCTTTGCAAACTACCACACTAGTTGCTATGTACTCCACCTTTGTTGTAATGAGTGTTATGGAATTATGCTTCCTTCTAAGCCAATAAAGCATAGCAGAACCCAAACTAAAGAAACACCTTGAAGTGATATTTCTATCCAATGCACTCCCTTCCCAGTTAGAGTCTATATAACCATGCAACATTACTTCTCCACCTGAGAAGTATATGAGTCCATACCCAAATGTACCACGTAGGTACCTCAACACATGTTTTGCAGCAACCCACTGCAATTTCCTTGGTTCACTCATGAACTGACTCAAGGCACTCATGGAAAAGAATACATCTTTCTTGTTGTTCACCAGGTACATCAAGGACCCAAATAGTTGTTTGTACATCATAGGGTCCACCAAATTTGAGTCTGAAGCTACCTCATTCAGCTTCTTCAAATTTGATATCATCGGTGTGGCCATGGACTTGCAATCCATCATTTCAAACTTCTTCAGGATCTCTACTAGATACTTTCCTTGTGAAAGGAAAATACAATAAGATCTTTGTCACACTTATAACCCCAATAATTATTGCATTATACCCAAGTCTTTCATTTCAAACTCATATGTCAACTCCCTCTTGCAACGATCTATCACGTGTTCTGCCCCAGCAAGGAACAAATCATCAATGTATAATACTAGAATCATAGGTTCATCACCATCAACCTTATAGGAAAGGTTGGGATCCGCAATGCTTTTGGTGAATCCCAATCTCAACAAGTATCCATCAATTCTCAAATACCATGCATGGGGAGCTTGCTTGAGTCCATATAAGGATTTTTTTAGTCTGCACACATGGGACTATTTCCCATGCATCACAAATCCTTGATGTTGTTCTATGTATGCTTCTTCCTCAATCACACCATTGAGGAACATTTCTTTACATCCATCTGATGTAATTTCCAACCCATCATAGAAGTAAGAGAAATAATGGTACGAATATAAGTATACCTGGTCATAGGAGAAAATGTTTCTTCATAGTTTATTCCTTCTTTATGAGAGAATCCATGGGCCACAAACTTGGCTTTGTGTTTATCAATGCTTCCATATGCAACATGTTTAATCTTGTAGAGCCACTTGGAAGTCACCAAAGACTTCCTTTCAGGTCTTGGAAAAATCTCCCATACATCGTTCTTCACGATGGATTGGTACTCCTCCATCATGGAATATTTCCATACTTGTTGATATGCAGCTTCCTCAAAACTAGAAGGTTCTACATCAATGATGTGACTCAACAGTTCCATGTAACTAGATAATATTTGTGGTTTTTTTCTCTCCCTGAAGGTCTCACGGGGAGAAACATGCTTCTCTGCCTCTTGCAGAGTATTATGAAGCAAAGTTGGCTTCCTTTTGATTACTGCAACATCTCTAAGCCCATCCACAAGCTTTGTTGGCTCTTCTAAAGCTTCCTCCCTCTAACTAGATGAAGAGTGAATATCTAGAGTAGTGAGAATTGTGTCACTAGGAGCCTATTTCTCCTCTTCTACAACAACGTTCATGCAATACTCTATATATCTCCAGAAGGTTGCCTCCTCATCGAATGTCACATCCTGACTAAACTCTATTTTTTTTATTAGGGATGTAGATTTGATAAGCCTTAGATGTATCACTATATCCAACAAAGGTCCCCTTTCTTCCAGAGGGTTCCATCTTTGATATTTTCTCCTTGGGTACATGAATGTATACCGGGAAAACAAATATCCTTGGATTCCCTATTTCAGGCTTCACACCAGAGAATGCTTCTTCAAGAGTCTTGTTCCATAATATCTAGTGAGGGATCTTGTTTTGAATGTACACAGCTATATTGGTAGTGTCTTCCCATAAGAACATGGGAAACTCTTAGTCATGAATCATTTCTTTGGTTGCTTCACAGATAGATCTATTCTTCCTTTCGAAAACCCCATTTTGTTGAGGGTTGTAAGGAACTATTAACTCCCTCTTAATTCCTTCTTCTCGACAGAAATCATAAAAACCATGGGAAGTAAACTCTCCTCCAATATCTGACCTTAATACCCAGATATGTATTTTTTGTTTCTCAACCAGAGCTTGGAATTCCTGAAATTTTCTAAATACCTCAGTATTGGCTTTCAAGAAATATATCCAAGTCTTATGAGAGAAGTATTCCATGAATATTACATAGTACAAATACCCACTTAAGGAGGGATTTGACATAGGTCCACAAACATATAAATGAATGAGATTCAACATGCCTTTAGATCGAGTGTCACTGCCAGTGAAAGGTCTCTTGGCATTCTTTCCAAGCGCACATCCTCGACACACACCATCATGTTCCAATGGAAATTATGCCAACCTTAACCATATTCCTCAAACTAGGAAGTGCTCTATAGTGCAAGTGCACTAACATTTGATGCCAAATCTCAAAAAGAATATTTATATTATGGACAAGATCTTGATTAGGTCATCCATTCAATTTGTACAAACCTCCCTCTAGAAAACCAATTAATCTGGATGAATCTATGTTTGAATTCTTGGAACAAACCAAGACACATCCATCTATAAAGGAAAATTTGAATCCTTTGTCCTCCAAGGATGAAGTAAAAGTTAGGATTTTATTTAAACCTGGAACATATAGAATAACATTCAAATGAAGGACTTCTCTGGAGTCCAACTGGAATGAAGTAGAACAAATGCCCTTTATTACATATGTGGAGTCATCCCCAAGCTCCACAGTTTGAGAAGAGACTCTTTCTGAAAAATCAATGTTGGAGATACTTCACACACACCTAGGATTTCTTTTTCCTAATGTTTTCCCTATGTTTATTAGTCATTATTCAATCTCCTATATTTTAGGGAGAATATTCCTCTAGGAAAATATTCTCTTTATTTCACACTTCATTTTGATCAGTTGAGTGGAATCTAGATGCCACATTAGTATTATCACCATGTAGCATTGGGATCATCTCTAGGTAATGCACATTCTCCTCGGGATCATCACCAGACTAGTGCATTACTCATGATTCCCTTATCTCCTCCTCACTTCAATTTGTTTCAGTCAGTTAACTGAAGACTGAGAGACTAGTTAACTCAGACTAGGTGGCAGCTCACTCCCATAACTGCCTGAGAGACTAGACTAGGTGGAAGTTTACTCTCATGACTGTTGGTGTGTGTCAAAATCACTCTATACTTCCACTATGGCACATTGGCTTGTCCCCCAATGCGCATTAGTTGATTTATATAGAGTATATCATGTGTAAATTATCATTCATTTTTTTGGTTAACGAGAATTCTTCCATTCTTTCTCTCCTGCTTCTCTTTTCTCATATTTTATCTACAACTGTGTATGTTAATTCCTAGATGGATCTATTTTGTGAAGGTTCAAAAAATTTACATGGTATTAGAGTCGACATACTACTAGTGAAAACACACACCAAATTATTTTTGCAAGTACTGAAGATTGAAGACAGCAGAAAAATGGAAGTTCCAAAAGAATTTATTTTTACACCATACAATTTATTTGCATGGAAGGAGAATATGATCATTCATCTTCGAGGCAGAGGATTATACCGTTTAACCATGAACACAAATATAGAACCAACATCATCCATATACAAATCCAAGTATCTAAATTGAATGGATGAAGGGTTTGGAACAATTTGCAGTATCATTTCTCTTGAACTCTTCTTTCACATATCCTCCTATAAAACCCCAAATGAATCCTAGACCACCATGGAAGGGATTTTTTGAAATTAGGATGAGATGAGGGGACACATGCTTGAGGTGGAATGTCTCACATTGGATCCAAAAACCTTAGAAAATCTCCAATATTTCTTTACCAAATATAAGGATTTGTTGTCGCAACTCAAGACTTGCGGGGTTGATAAATCTAAGGAGGAGAAACAAAAGGTTCTCACCATTCTCTCCAAAATTGGTCTAGAATACTCATTGTTTGTATCCACATTTCATTAATTTAGTTTTGCCTCTGGATCTACCTAGACGATGCCCTCTCTTGAGTCCTTTATCGAGTCTCT
>SNQJ01S0202597.1:16758-31463 GCA_010110895.2 Picea sitchensis | reverse complement strand
AGGTTGATTACAAGTTGGTGCTTGGTTGATGCACTTGTTTATGGTATAGGTTGATTGTAGGTTGAGGTACAGGTTGATGCATGGTTGATGCATAGTTCAGATTTATTGGTACAGGTTTACAACAATATATCTCACAATGATAGTGTTATAGTGGTTCTAGCATTCTACTTCTACTTTAGGGTGGCAGGACGGGGCAAGGACAGGTGGTTTTAGCCACCTTCCTGTTGTAGCCAAAGAACATTGGGGGTTGTAGACTCCTTCTGGTTGTAGCCAGATAATTTGGGAGTTGGAGCTTCCCTCAGGTTGTAGCCTGAGAAACTAGGGGGTTGGAGCCTCCTTCCAGCTGCAGCTAGAAAACAAAGGAAGTTGGTGCTTCCAATGAATGTAATTCTTCAAGACATATAAGAAAAATAATTCCATTGTTTTCTCCCGATTTGGGTTTCCACGTAAAACATTGGTGTACTGTGTATGTGTGTGATTGTTTATTTCTTACTACTCATTATTGGATTAAAATTCTACATTGATATAATATTTAAAGAAAAAATATTATAATTACACTATTACTGATTCAACCCCCCTCTCAGTAATCCAGCAATCTCCTCTCTTAGAATACAATATTCGCAATGATCCATAGCTTCCCTCATAAAAGAGGGTTTCCTTCTAGGGAAAAAAACCCTAACATAACTTCTATCATCAGATATGCGACCTTATAATTAATGGTCCATATTTTTAATGAAATTACAATAAACATTTACAAGGAAAAATTTCCTTCGGGGGCTTCGCCCCCAAACCCCCGCTAGGGGCTCGCTTTCCCCCTAATCCCATAGGTGGGTAACCCCCCCTACACTCCCCCGCATGGAGGAGTGTACATTCTTCAGGGGTGTAAAGTCTTCATGGGGTATAAACGGAATTGAAAACAAAGACCTCTGAATTCGGAAGATAATAGGGCTCCACAACCAATACGTCCCTTAATCATTTTGGATGTCATGATCGTCAAATCATGCTCCTGGATTTTTGTATGCCAATGTGAAATTTTCCATGAAATATAAGTTTGTGAAAGAAAAAACTTAACAATGGGCGAAGGGACTTTTTCCTATATGTGCTTGCCTAGAATAAAATGGTGAAATTTCTCTATAGCTTTAACAAGAGAAAAAACATACTTTCCAATATAAGAATATTTAAATTCATCATCTGACAAACTTTGTCTCATGTAAGCTACAAGATTTTCATTATTCCCATCATCATTTTGAAAAAGAATAACAGAAATTGCTTCTTCTATGGTGTTTGTATATATAATAATGTCTTTTTCAAAATTCAGTTTCGCCAAAACCTTTGTAGAACTGATTTCTTTTTTTATTCTTAGGGAATCATTTTTGACATAATCTGTCCAAGAGAAAGGATGATCATGCTTTAGTATATTATGAATTATTTAACAATGACCTCAAAATTAGAAACAAACCTCTGGAAAAAATTAATAGTGCCCATAAAAGCTTGAATTTCTTTCTTAGATATAGGGGTTGGAAGATTTAAGATAAAAACAACCCACTCAGGATCAATGCTTATTCCTGAATAAAAAACAATATGACTAGGAAGTTTACCTTGAGTGATACCAAAAATAGACTTTAAAGGATGCAAAGAAATGTTGAATTTTCTACATCGCATGAATACTTTTCGAAGATGACCAAAATGATCTGATTGGGTCTTAGAATAAACTGTTAAATCATCAAGATAAATCGGTCTTAGAATAAACTGTTAAATCATCAAGATAAACCTGAATTATCTTACCAATAAGATCATTGAAAGATAACTGCATAGCTCTCTGAAAAGTATCACATGCATTAGACAAGCCAAAAGGAATGTGTTCATAGGAAAAGGTGCCCCAACAGGTTGTAAATGTGGTTTTATATTTATTAGTCTTTTTTTACTTTGATTTGATTATATCCATAAAAACCATCAAGTAAGGACATCATCTTGGATCCTACAACCCATTGTAAGATAATTTCCATGTTAGGAAGTGGAAAGTTGTCTTTAACACTTGCTCTATTTAAAAAAATAAAATTGACACAAAGCCTAATCTGACCTGTTTCTTCCTGATGGGAACAAGATTTGATACCCATTCATAATACTTAACTGAAAATATTATGTGATCATTTATAAGTTTTTCCACTTCTTTTCGTATTATAGCTTCAGGAGCAGGATTCAAAAGTATCTATTTTTTCCTAACTTGATTTTCCCCTTCCTTAATGGGAATGGAATGTTGTATAACATTTGGATCAAAACCATGAAGATCCTCATAAGACCAGGAAAAAACATCATGAAATTATTGGAACAAGTCCATAGATTTCTTTTTTTCTTGATCAGAACATTGGGCACCTATCTTAATGATCTTTGGGATGGTATCCCCAACTTTTCTTTTAGACTCCTCTTCTTTATTAATTCCTTTGTTTCGTACATCACTCATCGAGAATGAACTCTCAAGAGTCAAACCTTTAGGAAGTTTATCATTTTCTAGAGAAATTATTTCCTTAGGCTTATAAGGTTCATTTTTTACGAAGGCACAGATGCCTTCATCGTCTGGAAAAACTTTCCAAGATTATATGTTATCAGGAAGATGAGGTCGATAGAGAGACAAAAACATACAATTTGGCCTCTATGGTAAAATATTCCTTGTAGGAGAAACTGCAAAAATAGCTAACTTGTCAGCCATATAATTAAATTCTCTTTTTATATGAGTGATGTTAAAATACAATAGATTTGAGATTAATTCCCATGCAACTTGGGTGTATCGCTTTAGTAAATTTTGTTTGGGATTATATATCTTCTTGACTAAGTTTACAACAAGTTCTGAATCACCAAAAATAGTAAGATGACCTTATCCAAGGTTATAATCATTTTCGATGCCAAGTAATAAGGCTTCAAACTCAGGGACATTCTTTGTACAAGAAAATTCTAATTTATAGGAGAAATTATGAATTTTTCCTATATGAGAGAATAATATAATACATGATTCATTATCTTTGTTTGAACATGCACCATCGAACTGCATATGCCACATGTCATCATCATAATCAATTGATTAAAGATGCATGCCATCTTGATCAACAAAAAATGAATAGACACCCATGTATTCCTCAACATAATTTATATTAGGCTGAGGAACACTTTCAATATAAGGAGAAATCCTTCCTTTCCTTAGTAAAATATTATTCTTTTCATTCTTAGGGATGGATAAATGTGAGCCATCTAGCGAAAGGTAACCACCTATTAAGGATTTCCAGTCTCTACCCAAAATAATTGAATAGTTACTCATGGACATATCAATTACATGTATATTTAGGATGGTTCTTATTTCAGATGAGCGCAAAGTACTAGAGTTACACTTTTTGTTTCACCTATTGTAGAATCTTGTTGATTATTGTAGGAGAGCATACTCCTTTCATTTTCACTTGTATAGGAAAGACCTAGATCTTTCATAATCATCTTTGACATAACACTCGAACCGGATCCACTATCTAAGAGGCAACAATGAGTTATTTTATCCATAATATTTACAAAAAAAGAAAAAGGAGGATATTTTCAAGTTTCTTAAAGTTATTTACACCTATTTTATTTACACCTGAATCATCTCCCTTGAGATTTTCAATCAAATTAGCTACTATGGAAATTTTACCTTCAATAAAAAATTTAAGATGATGTTGTTTCGGGACAACAACAATGTCCAAAAGAGAAGAATATGCTTTAATATTGGCCAATTGATTGATAATATTATATTTGGAGGGAGGCAAAAAGAAATTGTCCCTTGACTGTTTGGAATCTTGACATCCTGGGAGTCGGTACCTTGGGATGATGTGCTCGGGGCTACAATAGCACAGGGAGGATGAACTTTGTTCTCATAGGGATAATATTTATTTTTGGTATTAACTACCATAACATCATCTAGTTGATCCCAATCCATAACAACAATAGTAGCCTCGAGCTTCTTACTGAAGATTTTGTCCCTAGCATTCTTTTTAACCTCACAAGTGATTTCATCATGATTTTCATCACAAACATTACACCAAGCACGAGACATTATAGCCTTTGGTTGGAAAGGGTTATCATTTGGGATCCTAAAAGATGCCTGAGAATAAGTTTCAATAGAAGAGCAAGAGGAAGTGATTCATTTCCTTTCATAAGCAATCATTTGGTTATTCATATCCTGCATAAGTTGCAAGATTACATGCATATCAATTTGTTTGACATAATATTGTTAGAGCAAGATTTGCCTCACCCTATGCAATCTTGCAGAGAAGGCCTTATTCCATTCCCCCATGAAGACTTACTTTCCCTGATGATAAAATTCAGAGATAAAATATAAAGTTTTCTACTTGTACACGCCTTGAAGGATATACAACAAGCGTATACGCTGGCTGCTCCACTACAACCTGCATACATCAGGATTTGTGCCAGAAAATAAAAATTAAATGTCAGTTTTCCATGTCACGACATGAGATCTCTGATCCTTGGCCTTCCATATACTGGAAACGTTTTGACTCGGCCCTTCAGTTTCATTTTGAAGGCTATAAAGAATCCAATTCCAAGCTATGGAAAAGGAGAGAATTCAACTTTGAGAGAAAAGTTACTCTGGAGAAATTATTTACTTCAGATTGAGTCTGCATCTCTTTGTCCTTTAAGTCTGAACACATAGTTCATCCCCCAAGATCTTCCCTTATTGATGGAGAACCTCTTTGTCTCCCTTATATCATCTTGCCTTTGGTGGAGGATTGAAGTGGTGGAGGCCCAGTTGGAAGCAACTCGGTTTCTTGGTTCCGAACCATGCCGACATAGAAGTCTGTAATATTTTCACTTATGTTGATCATTTATTAATGGAAATACTCCTTTCCCGTCCAATTGATATCTTGAAAATATTTGTATTATTATCCATGGGCATATTTGTTATGGATATTGATGGATTATGCTATCTATTGTGCTAACCTTTTATATTTCCACCATATTCTTGTTTTCGCTTATTTGTTGAGAACTTGTTGTAGATATATAACTTTGGGTCAAATTTCTCAATGGTGGACATCATCGAACATATGGACGAGGTAGACCTCTTTCTTATCTTGCTTTAAATTGGTTTATATAGTATGTTGTTGGGATAGAGTGGATTTATGCAGTCATTTCTGTCTGTTGTGGTTCACCCTAGCCATAAATCGATTTTCCTCATAACAGAATTGGCGACCATACTAGGGATTGAATCTTCTTTCTTAGGGTTTGAAATACTTTTCTCCTTAGATTGCACTCATTTCTATTGTGGTTCTTGTTGTAACATTGCTTGACAACACTTGTTCAGTCTGGGTCTGAGTTTTCATCCTTCCTCCCTTGCCTAGCCTTGTTTTAAAGCATATACATGCCTTTTTCCTTGACAGTCGCATATACACATAGGATTTCTCACTGCAAGTTGCGTATATATTCTATGTTTTCCCAAATAGTCGCGTACACCTTTTCTCCTTGCCTGTTTGGTTGGTCTGGTGTTTGTTGGGTGGGATTTGATGCTTGTTGAGACTTCTTAGGTCCCATGTAGTGCATGTTGCGTGCCCATGGGATGACATGAAACCCTCTTTTGGTTGAATTTTTAGGCAAAGTTTTTCTCTTCATCTTTTCATTTTTATTGTCCTGGTATATTGGGTTGGGTGTTTCGTTGCTTGATATCCTTCTTGAGTTATCTCGTTTTTATAACAGTAGGGCTATATATCAAGTTACATTTCAGTCCATGCATTTTCAATTTCGATATATTGAAAATACAAAAAAAATAGGCATTTTTCATTGATTGGCATTTTTCTCTTTTGAGTTTCTATCATTAGCTTAGTGCATACAGTGAAAGATTGCATTTTACTTCTGAATTGCAGAGTTGAATTTGAAAATTGCATCGTTTTTAGAAGCTTATCATACATTAAAAGTTAAAATTAGGACTTTGCATTATTTTCATATTTACTTTTCTTGCAGAGTCATAACACTACGAGTTTCATCACCATACCTTTTTGAGTAATCACGGCCATAAAATCAACGTTATAATTTAAAATTTATTAGTAACGATTTTATTTTCTAGGGTGCACAAACTAGCCTAGGATTTAGTGCCTTGGAATATGATTTTGTGAGTAAAATTCTCCAAGGAAATTAAATCAACATATGTGTCTGAGTCAGGGAGTGGAGAAATCCATTGTATAATTGGTAAGATTAGGAGGCTTCGCTCACAAGTTAATCACAAGGTCATGCGAAGTTGGTTGAAGGGATATCCCCCCGATACCTTCCTAGCATCAAAGATATTTCTAGGGATCTATTCATATATGGGGATATTGTTAATTCCTTTACCTCTGTGAGAGGCAGTGCTTTCAAGGTTTTGGGCTTTTCTACTTCTTGGTGCAATTATTTGCATAATATATTACCAAACATAAATTATCAGTTGGGATTCATAATCAAAAGAGTTGATGCACTATATGTGCCAATAACAGATAGGTTCCTATGTCTGATGAGTATAGTTCAATCAAGAAAACCATATAAAAACCAATACTCTGTTTTCACACTTCAAATATAACACTCTTCACACAATTCATAAATTAGAAAGAAAAACTTGCAATCATGCACTCAAAATATTTTGCTTAGATAATGACTTGTCCATTTACAAGCTCATAAAGTGGAAAGATGGACTTTGAATTAGTTATTTATATATGCTACTCTTAGCAATCAAATCTGGGCACACTTCAACAATACAACTCTAAACTTAGAAGAAAAAAATGATAACAAAATTTCTCAAGCAAAAAATGAATCAAAAGGTTCTTTCTTAGGTGACAAATTTGTTCATTAGAGGCTCATGAACTGAAGATATGAACTTAAGATCTTGTTCCTTGTGGCATTTGAAACATCAATCAACAATCCACTTCATCCACTGTTAGAAAGAAATCAATCATAACCCTATCAATGCCAATCAAATCTTCTTCAATACAAGAGGCAATCAATATGCTTGAAATACTTCATTACATGAAGCATGAAGGTGAGAGATGAAGTCTTATGATTCTTGTACCTACTAAGAGAAACACAATCATAAATTCAAAACAATAACAATTGCATATTTAACAATCACACACATATATCCAACTCTTGTTAACTAAATATCAATCTGCAGAAATGAAAATGGAACTTATCTACTATCTTCAATGTCTAATTACTCAAACTGATTCAAAATCAAAAAACTATGTACTGAACTTAAAATGCATTTGAAATCATTTACAACACACAATTGTTAAATGCTCACACTCACACAATCACACAAAAACATGTACAAAGAGGTTTACCTTGGTTGGGGTGGTGGGCCCTTGATGAACCAACAAGGTATCTCTAAGGAGATCGTAGACTAAATCACTTTACTCATTCCCATGAATTTCACAAAACGACATTTGCATTCCTTCAATTGATTGATTGAATTAGCAGTTCAACATCTCATTCAACATCATAATGTGTATCATTCTTCAAGAACCAATCTTACATCATAGTAATTCCCTCTTACTCAGACCTATGATGTCTTATTTATACATAAAATCCATGGAGGAATGGATGAAACTGAATCCCCAAGCTAATAAAAGAATTTTTACAATTTTAGGATAAATCCCAAAAATCTATGTTTTTTTAACAATTTGGGCAGATTCGAGTTAGTCCCCCACCCATATCTCCCAAACCAATTCTAATTTTGAAAAATGGTTCAAATATTACTCAATTTGTCATATTCTAGACAAAACGCATGTATTATAATTTCTATATCTGATACCATATGCACGGAAATCGAGGCGCAAGTCGGCAGTTTGTGTTTTTTTGCTAATTTTGGAAAAATCATTCCCCCTGAGCTGGAGGTCCACACGTGTGAGATGGGTGAATTATGACACACATTTCCACATGAAATCCTTTCTCTGGACAAAACCCATGAGCTATATTTTCTTCTAGAAACATTCAAAAATTCGGAATTATGTCTAGTACCGGATTAGCACAGGCTGGTACCAGAATAGACTGGGTACCAAATCATGATGCTTAAGAGTCAAAGTGATTAGTATTATACAAAATCAACCATTTTAATCGAATTAACTGAAGAAAACTAAACAAATCATGCCTTAATCATAATTTACCCCTTATGCACATGAACAAGGTAATCAAGTGTATTTATGGAAGAAACAATCAATTAGATACACATGGCATAGGTAAAATAGACTTAGATAGGGGGTAATATAGGGAATTAGAAGTGTCAAAATGGATACTCAACACTACCCTTCCCATACGGTGGACCTAACTTACGACTGCTCGCCCGTGCATCTATTATACAGTGGTTTATTAGTTGCTTGACTTAGGTGTCTCATAGGTTACTTGCAAGGGTTATTCTGTAGGTACCCTGGGTCAGATAAGGGTCAGACAACAAACATCCTTTATGGAGGATTACCTCTCTGGGGGGATCTTACCGACTATTTTTTAATCCCACGAGGGCCCTTATAACTGATTCAATTACCTCCGATCTTTAGCAGGGAGTCTCAGGCCCTTCTTGGGTGAGACATAGCTTCTTTAGCGAGGGAGGCCACTCAGTCACTTTACCCTATTTGCATGCATATTGGTCATTTGAATTTTGGTGTGCTCTTTGATTTCTAGTTGGACTTAAGAGTTTATATTGATTTCTCTTTATCATGGATAGTGGAGTTCCTTTGACTCCTTCATTCACCACTACCTACCCCATGATGCCTACTCCTGTCATGGGGACAAGTCCTTCCATTTTTCATAATGGTATGCAGAACTATGGTACTCAGTTCACGCCTTGGGTCTCTAGTCATTCTCCCTTTGATATGCCTTCACCTTTGTAATCCTCTCCCTGGTCCACTTATATGAATCTTATCATTGGATCTGGGGGCACCATGGCTCCAATTCCTATGTCTTCATTTGATATGAGTCATGTCCCTCAACCTGCCTTTACAATGGGAGGTTGGAACCTTCCCTCTTATGGATCCAGTCCTAGTTATTCTCTTTCAAGAGCCAATCCTCATATGGGTTCTTATTCTACTTATTACACCCCATCCATGTATCCTTCATCTTCCATTTCGGTTCCTTTGAACACTTTTTCCATGGTGATTCCTCATGTATCCTTGGGTGTTTCTTAATGGGAGAATCAGTTTTACAATTCGAGCTATCCTCTTTACAGAACCTCTTCACAAGGGGGAAACATATACCCTCACTCGAATATTCCTTATCATACTTCCATCTCTTCACAAAATTTAGTGATGATGCCTGTTCAGACTTCCCTTAATCAATTAAATGGAGGATACTACCTTTCCGGATAGGGGCAAGGAGTAAACCAAGACCCTTCCTTCCCTGCAATGTTTCAAAATCAATCTTTCCTTAGACCTTGGAATCAAATGCCACAAATCACTGCTAGCCCAGTCACTGTTAGTCATACTGGAGCTCCGTCACCAACCTCTGCCAGTCATGTTGGAGATGGGTCAACAACTCCTACAAGTCATGTTGACAAACCATACCCAACCACTACTAGTCAGGCTATGGACACCACTCTAATCATCACGAGTCATATCGACATCACATCTCCAACCTTTGTACATCATGTAAGAGATAAATCTCCCATTTCTACCTATCATGTTGAGAGTATGTCACCAACCATTGTGAACATCGTTGGGGGCATCGAGAAGCCTAGACGTCTCAGACGTAAGCCTAAGTTCCTTTGCAGGACTTGCAAAGGAAACCAACTTACTCGTCTGTGTCCAATTACCACTGGGATACCAGAAACATGGGGCTCACCCAAGGGCCCTTCAGATTCTGAGGAATCTGTGGTTTCTCCTCACGTTGCTTCTCCTTTGATTGACACGACGGTAAAACTGTCGCAATCCTCTCCTGACCTCAACCCCGTTGTCGAGGGTGATGTCTCCCCTATCCCTATTTCCATGCATCCTCTTCAACCTAGAATTAAAGAAGTGGTCGTACCAGTGCAGTCTTCGGTCAATCCTATTCTCCTTGTGGAGAGTGATGCATCCTTCAATCATGTCGGCAACGTTCCTGATCCTACACCTTCTGAACGAGAGAGAGTTTTTCTTTCACCAATTCCTCTCCCTCCTAGTCTTGAGGAGATCACCTTCGAATGGGATAGTCCTGTGGGGTATCCAATACCCCTGCCTATGTCTTTTCTTGTAAGAGATATTATCCGATCTATCACAGAGACTATATACTCAGTTATCACTTTATCCTCCTCGACTTGGAGAGATTTGGGTTTTCCCAAGATTATGTCGGTTATTCGTAAGATACTAAAATTCCATAGAATATCTACACGGGAGCCTTGGCCTCCACTGTGACTCACCGCTTAGAATCTCCCAAAGGAGTCTTACTTAAGCTCTTTTCCAAATTGTCTAAAAAGCGAAAATATTGCCGAGTGATTTGTTCCTTTCACACTAGTTAAATTGGAATTGAAAGTCTTAGTTAAGCTCTTTTCCAACTCGTTATCAAAAAGTGAAAAGATCGTCGAGTGAACTTGTCCTTTTCACACTCGTAAATTGGTTTTGAAAAGATGTCTATTTGGCACAAGTTTATCCCTTTCTCACACCAAGTAGACTAAAATATATGAAAAAGGACATTTTTTGGCATTAAGTTGTGATTACATCTCATGCCCTTGCTTGCAGTATTGAGCCTATAGCCATTTCTCACTTTTATTTATAAATCGTTTGCCTCATCAGTTTTGCATTCTCAACCAAGCAGAGCCTTGTTTATATCCTTCGCAATTTGACACCCTATACCTAGAAGGGAACATTCCCCCGAGTTTCCATCTCCCGTATGCACTTCTCTGCATTGAGCATAGGTATGTTCCATTGCTGGAACTAGTTTTTCTTACTTGTGACACTCGTTTCATCCTCTGTATCATAACATTTGTTTGTTATGAAAAAACAAAAAAAATACGGGTGGGAAGGGAGTATTATCTTATATTGGCAGCAATTGTATCACCTTTGAACAGAGCACAAAGTTATTTGAGTCCATTCGTCATAATTTTGGGTTTATCATGACCTTAGGAAGTTGAGTTCGTTACAAAGTCTTCTCTATTGACTGGTTACTCTTCCAGTCCCTACATAGAACTTCATTGATGCCTCCTGCATCTCATGATTTTATCATTGGGTCTATGCTACCAAAGTCCACCATATGTCTCATGTTATTTTTCAAAGGAATTCTATCAACCCGTGTCAGCCATTCCTCAGAACTCTTGACTTTGCATGTCGGCCATACCCTCAGTTTGTCTCAGAATCACATGATCTTGTAGTCCTATCATGCACCCTGGCCCTACTTTCATCATTGGTAGGTAACCTTGAACCCAACAGTCGACATTTCATCACTGGTCATTGACTGGGTGGCTTCCCTTGTGTTTGACGGTAAGACATCTATTCACACATTGGGATCCATGCAGTTTCTTGGATGCCATTATCCTTATTGGTGGTTTCCTCACCTTTGTCAACAATTTTCGTCATTGGATGCTATTCAAAGGGTATTTTTCATGTACCACTTGCACTTGTCACACATGAAAGACACACAGGGTTGTTGGTTCGTGAACATGTTCTTCATCCAATTTACACCAAATCCTGAAGCTCCTGCTTTGTACGTCGTGCTGACTAATGAGAGATGCCTTAATGCTCTCCTTTTAGTGGGTCTCTTTCCATCAACATCAACCCATTTATTTTGGAAATGAGGCCTATAGTCTTATGAGTACCTTGAGGCTTGTAGTTATCAGTGGCATTCTCTCTCGCCATCGACAATTGGGAATACATCAATGTATCCTGATCGACAAATTGTTTGGGTGTTCAACACCGACTCCTCTATTCACACTTGTAAGAATGTACTCAGTGCCTTGATACCTACTTTCATTATCAGTAGGTTGTCTCGTGTTTGTTAATGGTATACATCAATGACTGGTAATCAAACGATGTCTCATTGTGTTCGACCTCAACTCCTTTATTCACATGATGTAGAGTTGCACCTTTGGCGGATTGCGTAGAAGACTTGAACACATCACTATGTGGCCACAACTTTCCTGAGTTGTTGCTTCCTTTTCATCAGACCAGTACCTATATGACTTTAGTGATCATGGGAGATCAAATTGTACTCCATGATATACAAATATATTCAAATTGGTTTTTGAGATTGTTACTACTGGGCCTTGTTCGTGGCTATGATAGCTATTGGCATGTAACCGCATCTGTATTTTCCTATTCATGGCCACATACACTTATTTTGTATGTTTTCACATGGATCTGCAGTGTATTTTTGGCAGCCATGTATGCAAATGTTGGCAAATGTTTAACATGTAG
Source organism: Picea sitchensis (assembly GCA_010110895.2). Classification (NCBI taxonomy): domain Eukaryota; kingdom Viridiplantae; phylum Streptophyta; class Pinopsida; order Pinales; family Pinaceae; genus Picea; species Picea sitchensis. The sequence goes on along the minus strand of SNQJ01S0202597.1, from coordinate 19,098 downwards.
TGTATGCTTGTCATTGATGGCAAGTACAACATTGAAGATGGCAGGATCAGAGTGTGCATCGATGGAAAACAGGAACAACGTAAGCTCAGAAGGAATTAGCGCAGAGTCAAATGCAGTGCATAGATGTGCACCAAGGATGAGGTTAACTCATGACTAAAGCTCAAGGGAGATAGCGTACTTAGGATCATAGGCGGATCAAAGGTCGAGGCCTTTGACACTTAGAAATTCTTCCAAGTAAGAAGGATGTGTAAGCTTGGAGGAGAAGCATCGGTGATCGTTGGATCCCATCCCGAATTCCTGATGACCATCAGATCTCAATGTAGACAAGAGGAGCGCGCAGATATGGAGGATAGATCTCGGGCATTAGATCCGAGAGCAGGGTCTGACCACTGTTGGATCAAGGAGAACCTGCATGTACTTTAAAGTGCAAGGAGTAGAGGGATCACAAATCCCGACAGCATGAGGGCCTTCATATCTAAAGAATGACAAGAAGAGCGTGCTGAAGAGGAGGATAGATCTCAGGCATCAGATCTGAGCACAGGGTTCGACCACCATTGGATCGAGGAAAACCTTCACGATCTTTAAAAGTGCAAGGAGTAGAGGGCTCACAAATCCCGAAAGCAGGGGGACCATCCATCTTAGGGGGTTATGTGGACCGTTGATCCGACTCCCTATTGGAGTTTCGGGGATCGAGAGTTGGACATGTCAAAGATTATTGACATCAGGAATCCCGATATCGCGATATGTGAAATCACGATGTAATCTGAACCGTCAGATTAAGGTTGAATCTGGACCATGGATTCCAGTCCGTGTCGAGGTTTCGAGGATCGCGTGTTGGAAATGTCAAAGAAACATTGCAACAGGAATCCCGATTTCACGATATGAAAAATCGTGACTTAAATCGCATCCATTGAATCAAGGTCTAATATGAACCGTTGATCCAAGACCATTTCGGGGTTTCGAGGATCGAGTGTTGGAGATGTCAAAGAATATTGACATTAAGAATCCCGAAATCGCGATGTGTGAAATCCTGACTGAATCTGAACCGTCAGATCAAGATGTGCTCTAGACTGTCAACCTGACTCATGTTAGCAGACCACGTCAGCTAGGAACATGTGGCACAACCAGGTAATGACAAGTGTCAGACTTATTCAACATTTCAAGCACATGTAAGTCATGAATCAGAGTGACACCTATCAATCCACATGTGATGTCAGCAGATTTACACCACTCGGGAGATGGACAGATGTTGGAGGATGAGGAGGGGCTAAAGGGAACGAGCCTTGTCGCACAGTCAGGTGGAGAACGATACAAAAGGTGACACATCAGGAGTGGGGTCCTTCGTCAATACCCCACCATTCTGGACCCCCCCGTATTAAAGGTAGAAAGGCAAGGAGGGTCCGGAATTGCATGAGCGTCGTTGATCTGGGTACTTTAATCCTGACCACTCGAGAGATGCATGACCAATTCTGGACCCCCCCCCTCCGCTTAAATATAGAATGGCAGGGGGGCTCCGGAATCCAATCCTGACAATAGATCTGGGAGCACAAACTCTGGCCATCCAGATTTGCTCACCGCATATCCAACGGTGAAGATGAATTTAAACAAGATCGGAGGGCTACTGAGGCACGACACAGTGAAACTGCCAGAAACCATTGATGACGTCTTCTAGAGAATTCGAAGAGACCTATGTGTAATCGCCAGAGGAGATGAAGAGACTCCAAGCTTCTTCCAGTGAAGGAAGACTATTCTTAGAAAGGATTGAAAGATGGATGAGCATTGAGGCCTGCAACTGAAATAGAGAAAGTGAGTTCGACTGTCACAGAGAAGATGAAGAGTCTCAATCTGCCAAAGAGGCTGAGGAATCTCAGTATAACATGTAGTGATGCTGGACACGCGGGGTGAACCACCAGAGAAGCTGAAGAGTCATGATGATGATCAGACAGAGCACTCAAGAGGTGGAGGATAACAGCGCGGAGTCAGCATGTAGAGGCATTGTGAACATTGCATGCACAAGGTGCATAGAAGCTATATATACACGACACAGAGAAGAGAAGTGTTTGACATTGTTGTTGGCTATTGGAATTTGTTGTGGTTGTTGTTGGTGAAGGCGATTCATGTGTGAAGAAGGAGGAGAGGGCAGCAGCTGAATTGCACAGAAGAGGAAATGTGCAGTGAATGGACATGGTGCGCAGAGCATAAAAGACAGAAGAACATACAGCGCAAGTGATGTGTGCAGAAAGGAAATGAGGCAGACAGAGCAATGAAATGTAGCAGAACAGTGATGAGTCTGGTAAGCCATTGTTGAACATCATATCACTGTAATAAGTTTCAGTAGCA
>SNQJ01S0202597.1:0-16748 GCA_010110895.2 Picea sitchensis | reverse complement strand
GTTTTTACCCTGCATGGGTTTCCTCGAGAAATATCTATCTCTGTGTTTCTCATATATGTGAATGATGCTGAAAGTGCCATTGTTTATTTCCCTGCATTATTGTGATCATCATTCAGTATCTCTACAAAAGGTTTAAAAGAACCATAATTGTTTAAGCACGGTAACAACTGATTCACCCCCCCCCTCTTAGTTGTACAATAGCAAAGTCAGTGCAAAATGTAATGATCAATTGAGTTCGTCCAACTGGTTCTCTACCACTCCACTTCTGGGCTATTTATAATGTATTTCGTCCATTGAAGATACTCCTCTAACCTCACACATTAGGGGGCATCTGTTAGAGAAAGATTTTCCTCACCTTATGCAATATTGCAGAGAGGGCCTTATTCCATTCCCCCATGCAGACTTACTTTCCCAGATGATAAAATCCAAAGATAAAAATATAAATTTTTCCACTTGTACACACCTTGAAATATATACAACAAGCGTATACATCCCGCGTACATCGGGATTTGTGCCAAAAAATAAAAATTAGATGTCGGGTTTCCATGTCACAAAAATAGATCTCTGATCCTTGGCCTTCCATATATTGGAAACGTTCTGACATGGCCCTTCAGTTGCATTTTGAAGGCTATAAAGAAGCCAATTTTGAGCTATGGAAAAGGAGAGAATTCAACTTTGAGAGCAAAGTTACTATGGAGAAATTATTTACTTCATATTGAGTTCGCATCCCTTTGTCCTTTAATTCTAAACATAGAGTTTGTCCCCCAATCTCTTATCTTATTGATGGATAACCTCTTTATCTTCCTTATATCAGCTTGTCTTTGGTGGAGGATTGAAGTGGTGGAGGCCCATTTAGAAGGAACTCGGTTTCTTGGTTCCAAATCATGCCGACACAGAAGTCTGTGGTATTTTCACTTCTGCTGATCATTTATTAATAGAAATACTCATTTCCTGTCCAATTGATATCTTGCAAATGTATGTATTATTATCCATGGGCGTATTTGTTATGTATATTGATGGATTATGCTATCTAATGTGCTAACCTTTTATATTTCCACCATATGATTGTTTTTGCTTGTTTGTTGAGAACTTGTTACAAGTATATAGCTTTTGTTCAAAGTGCTCAATGGTGGACATCATCAAACATCTGGACGAGGTAGACCTATTTCTTATCTTGCTTGCACATTGGTTTATATAGCATGTTGTTATGATAGAGTTGATTTCTGCAGTCATTTCCATCTATTATGATTCACCCTAGCCGTAGAGAGATTTTCCTCATAACAAATATCCCTCGGGAAGACCAGTTATTTCTAACTTTTCTTCATACTTAAGAAAATTATGAAGTGCAGTTCCAAGATTGTCTATAGACTTTTCTTCCAATCAATGGCAATAGGAAGAGGGTAAAGTATTGTAATAATGCATGAAAGCAACATGGTTGTGGGGGCGGATCAATTCGAGAATTTGATTATACAACTTAGTGAAAAGAATATTGAATGATTTAATAGTTTCATTGTTGTTATAAGTGACATTATTATATTCCCTTAGTTTATCAGATGGGATTTTAGGTTGTTCGTATGTATATTTAAACCAATAGACCAATTATTCCCACGTAGAAAATATTTTAGGGGGGTAAGTCAAAAAATTATGTAGCAACCTTCCCTTCAAGAGAGTTGAAAAATAAGTGCATGCAAGTATCATTGTCATTCTTACCTATATTATGGCACCCATTAGAAAAGGCTACCAAGTGTCCCTTTGTAGTAATAGTGTCATTTCCTGAAAAATTAGGAAAATGATCCTTAAACTTTGGAAGGGGTTGAGTAGCTGGCGTAATATTCAAGGGAGAAGATACGTGCCATGGGGTGGTGGTAGAATCTTATTCAAATTGAAATAGGCCATACTTTGTAATGACTTTTGTCGGAATAGTTGTAGATTGAATTGGAATTTGATGGCTATAAATACTACTGATTACAGATGAAGATGAAGGATGTGAATAGGAGGAACCTATAGTACCACTACCGCTACCAGAAGATGTCATATTTAAAGTGAAGGGAATTATAGGTAGAGTGGAACTAGTTGAATAATATAAAGTACGACACAAAGAATGAAAGGTGTTATTTGGTCACTATGTTTCCATTATGAGGGAAACACATCATTTGAAAGACCATGGACACAAGATCCTTCATAGAATAAACATAGTCTTACTCGAAGAGAAAATTGAATTCCAAGGGGCCGTGGACTACCATCACATCAATAAAGATTGTTTTACCTCCTAAATTAACAGGAAACTGAGGAAGGATCCCTAAAGGTTGACTCTCCCTTCTATTAAAATCCAACAAATTCCAAGTCACCAGTGCAAGATGAGGAGAACCAAAAGCTTGTCAAGCAATGGTGTGTAACATATTTGTATGACAACCTCTCTCCTTCCTATATCATATATAGGAAAATTCTCAGGGGACAACCCTCTTGTTCTTCAAAAAATATGAGAGCTAGAGGACATGTGAAAAATGTTTCAATGAGGAGGTTCATTTCTGGGTTGCCTTTGTCGGGCTTCCCATTGTTCATGTATTCAAATATCTTTGGAAATGAGTCCCCAAGAATGGTGGAGTTCAACATGAGTGTTATCAGTCTCTAAAATGGTATTGAATAAGGTCAAATAAATGCTAGTTTGATCGTCAAGACCATCACGAATATTGGTTTGTCTAGTAACAGGTATAGTCATGGAAACAATCAATTAAAACCAAAATAAGAACATAAAACAAAAGAAATTAATTACATAAATAAAGTACAACAACGAGAGAGATATGGAAATATCTCCCCAGTATGGTCGCTAAATAAATGTTGAGGAAATGGTACGAGGAACATCACTCTAACATTTTCAAATCTTATTAGGATAGGGTAAGATAGTTGGGATTATCACATGAGGTTTATAGCCTAAGAAAAAATTATTAATTGATTCTCAAGAAATAAGTACAAGGAATCAATGTTGTCTTTTATAATTAAATAGTGCAGAAAGGAAAGTGAAAAATGTATGTGTACTATGTTTTTAGGATTAAGGAACAAATGAAATACATATCTAATAATAGTATCAAAAAATACACATGTGAGACCAAAATCATCAAAGTGATTTTATTAATGTCATTCCAAGTTACAATCATAACCTCTTTTCAAATACATGCAGGGATATGGACTGAGATCCGATATAGAGATTTTCGATGGGAACCAAAAAAAAAGACTCTGACAACAAGAGAGGACTGAGAGTATAATTATGGATCAGCTTAGCCACAAAAATATCATTGATTGACTTTGCAAACTATTCCCTATTAGTAATGAAATATAATTCATATACAAATAAGAATACACAAACTATTAATATCATATGATCTACCTTTCACGAATAAGGTGATGAAATATATATCTCAATCCTTGAATCCTGGTATCATTACTAAGACCTTACTATTAACAAGAGGGTTAAGACTTTAATATAACTCATAATGAATGAAAGTAAGTAATATCACAAGAATAATAACATACCTTATATCAAAAAATTATTCCTTGTTCTCTCCCCCTTTGTCCCTTCCTTTGATCAATGTTTATCTTTCTCAAAAGAAGTTGTGGTAGTTTCAAACTACCATTGGTTAAGTCATAATAGACTAAGTATTAGTTAGGGACAAATAATAATAATAATAATAATAATATTAATAATAATAATAATAATAAAGGGTTTATTAAATAATAACTAATAGGTGGGACCCCTAATATTTTAAATATTTTAAGCTTGATTCCCTCCTTGTCGCTCCATAATTTATTTTAAAATAAATCATGCCACCTCCTTAATACACACATAAAAAACCACTTGAATATTCCCTTGTGTCTCCCCAAAATTATCCACACATACACATATATATATATATAAATGTATTTTTCCACCACAAATATAAATAAGATTTGTTGTCCAAAAATGAAGATAATATTATTAAGTTGTCTCAAAATAACCAAAACATACAAATTGTCCTGCAATAATCAAAAACCATATTTACTGTGAGAATCAATCTTCTTCTTCCCAATGTTTGCTTCCTTTTATTCTATGTTTGTAGAGACGATCTTCTCATTTCTTGGTTGATTGGATGCATGAGGATGTACCTCACTAAGAACTGGGGACTATTCATTATTCAATTGGGCATGGGAGGTAACTGAATGGGAGGAGTCACTAGAATATTTGGCATGAATGAGAACTTTTTTACCTTTGCTTGAAAAAGGTTCAGGGATGGTTGTATTAAGTCTCTTGCTTCCATGTGAGGACTGGAAAGGGGATGCTTTCTTGCTTGGTTGTTGGGCATGTTGGTTGTGTGGAGGTGGAGGAGGAAATATAAATGAATATGTGGTCCAACCATGATGATGGATTGCAGGTTGATTGACAATATCTTAACAACCATCATTAATAGGGACCTCTGGATGGAGTGAACATGAGGTGGAACATGGACACCTGAAATATTATGATGAGGTGGTAAGTGGGTCTTTGTGGTCTAGGATGTGGCTGAAAAAATCCTTGATCCACAAGGTTGAAGAACCCAACTCGAAATAAATAATTCAACTCTTGAGGATCAACATCAAAGTGAATGGAGAATCTGGGTCTCCTATTACCCCTTTACCAAAAATTATTTCTTCCCTTGCCTCATCCATGGCTTCCTCTTCTAAAGAAACTCATTGTCTACAAGAAAACTTAGATCATAATATAGAACAGAAAAAAACACTAATCTACCATCAATTAACTTTGTCTAAAGATAAACTCAAACATTGGCTCTTATTATTTAACACACAAACATGCATTTCATTAATCTATTATTGTGTATACAATAATCATAATCATTCTGCCAATTAAAATTCACAATTGTCATTATCACAAACATGGATACTCAATGAAATATGGGATGTGATTTGGGTTTATAATGAAAAAAAATGGTAATTATGAAAAGGAAATAAATTATTACTATTCTAAATAAGACCCATTCTTAACCAAGCCATTTAAATAATCACACAATATTCATAATTAATTGTAGGTCTCTTTAATAATGCTCATTGTTGTAGTTCAGAACTTCTTTTCAAATTACAGGGTTTCTTTAAAATCATATTTCTTTCGGAACATAACATGGAGAAAATAAAATGATTTTGGGAAAAAATAAGGGCTTTATAATTTGCGTAAAATGAAATTATGGAGGGAAATGGTAATGATAAATGTTATTTCCACATATAAATATCATCCATCAATCATCAACAAATGTGATCAATTCAAACCTCAAAATAAAACTCTGTATTTTGTATTTTGTATTCTTGAGAGTTATATTCACTAGAAAAAATATATTGACAAACAATCTGAAAACTCTTTTTTATAATTTCCTATAGAAAGAATCATATTTAAACTTTTGAACCCTATTTTTCCAAAATAGTATAACCATAATAAAAGAATGAATCCATTTCAGGGCACAAGAACTTTTCCCATTTTTATGTTGATATATACATTTTCCATATATGTATCCAACTGCCAGAACTGTGTTTTATCAAAGAGTGGCTTCCCTTTAAAAATATTTGTGAAACAAGACTTGAAATCAATATGCAAACCAAACACCAATCTAGAATATGATGTCGAATTCACACACAAGATTTTCATTTCCAGCCATCTCTTCCAACAATCAATTTGAAATGATGATAAATTCATGGAGACTAAAGGTAGGGTTTAAATTTCTAAAATTATATTCTTGAATTCCAAAGAAAACGGGCTAATATAGGAGTGCAAGTCAAAACCCTAGGTTTCAAAATCCTTTATAATTGTAACACTATAAATTGACATATGCAAGTGGATTTCAGAAATAAGAGTGTGATGTATGTGAGAGAAAGTATTCGAAACAAAAACACATTCCCCAACAATTATCACAACAAAATGAACTGATATTACAATGAGACTTAAAAGACTGCTCAACGTTTCTTCCATAACAAGATACAGAGGCAATTAAAATGAGAAGGCTTGGAGCGCACTTCATAATTCCATTTGGTTTTTGTTTTGAGAACAAAATCCACAATCATAACAAGAAACCCACGGTGCCTAACAACAAGCCATAACCATAAAACCCAACATGCAAAGAATAGTGATGAGACTGCTTTTCTAATTCAAAAGATGTTATTCCTTTTAAAATCAACTGTATAAATTAAAATGCAAAAACAAGGTCGAGATTCTCACTGGTAATCCTATTTATTTGTATCATCTTAGTACAAATAATTTTCCATCCACAAAATTTCAAAATCAATGCCCAACAAAGATTCATTCTGATAACAAACACACCGCATGCAAACAACTTGAGCCAATATTTAAAACTTATCATAAAAAAACAAGCCATTGATTCCATAGAAGTTGAAAATGTCCATACCTGTCAAAATAAGCTAACTATCCATGAGAGATAAGACCAATATTTCCATTCAACCACCAAATCCCTTGAATCTACAAACTCTCGACTAATCAACAAAAAACCATTTCCAATAAGCAACAATGTAAAAGGTGGTATTCTCAGGAGGGAAAATCAATGGGATTGCATTAACTCTCCATCAACTCATGTTGCCTCAACATTTACCAAAACACACCAACATTTCATGATAGCCAACCCAAATTTACACTGTGGAAAGCACTTAGTCGCCAGCTCGGAATCCAAATCAAGCTTTAGTACCATGCATATCACAGTATTGAATTTTCAACCATAACATAGATTGACTCTATACCACATTCATAACTATTATAAGTTGTCACTGCTCTATATATCAACCATATCAACTTACCAACTGAGAAATGTGAGATATGAGGTCCATAAAATATATGAATTTAATGCTAAGTCAGGTTCATTCACACTTTGCATGTGACATCCTTGTATCATATATTCTATATATGTGCATGGAATATTGTCGACCACTCTTTTTTAAATATGTCACAAGTCATATTAAAACACATAACTTAAAAACTTATAATCATAGTTTTCTAATTCTGGCGGGAAAGGAATCTCACCATTTTCCTTTCTTTATTTCATGGTGACAGTATATTTAATGCAATATGAGGATAAGGAATATCAGAAGTCTCTGACGAAGAAATTGTTTGTGTGTGTAATAAAATATCAAATTGTAATTTAATCTAACCTTTTGTTTGTAGGTCGCATTTCTTTCTAAATAAAAAGTAGTGAAATCAACTTAATACAACTTTTGTAAGGGGTCCCGCCTATTAGTTAGATAATATAGTCATAGAAATAGTATAGTGCATAGAAATATTTTACGGGCAAGATTACTTTTGCACAATTTTGCATCAACAATTCCCTCTTAGTGATGGATTTACTCACTTCCATCACCATCACCTAGTATTTTCATAAAGTACATCATATTGTTCATAGTGGGATCTCCCTCTGAACCTCAAACCAACCTCAACACCTACATCGAACTTGAACCTGAAGACCTCCTCTTGGAAACCACTCTGAACCTTGAGCTCCTAGGCGAATCCACTCTCCCACCCTGAGATTTTGTCCACTCAGACTAGCTGAGCCTCCTGTCAGTGCTAAGAATAGACTCTCTCTCTTCCTTTAGATTTCAAGAATGAATCCTTGAATCCTTAGGCCCACGACAATCTCATGAGCCTCCTTCTCCTCATTTGACTCTGAATCTACAATTGTAGGTTGTCCTCACACACTGTACAACCTATCAAGTCGATCACCAATCACCTATGGCTCGATCAAATCTTCTCCCTCTCTGTAGATAAATACATGTACACTCTTGTATAATGTCGTATATCCCACATCTACCAATATTGACACCGAGACCAGGTTAACCCTCAGCCATGGAACAAATATAACTCCATCAACCACTGGGATTTCTCCAAACGTGAGCCTAAATATGACCCTTTCAACTCCACGTACTGCTCGTGCCATTCCCCCTTCAATTTCAACTAGCCAATCTGAACCTATCTTTGTGATACTAAGGAATATACACCATATTCCTTCCATAAGACATGATTCTCCATTGTCAATGATCCATCTACTATCACTCACAAATCTAGTACTCCTGACACTTGACATGAGAGTGAACAATGAGAATTCCTTCTCAAACTTGTCTGCAAAGTCCTCTTGTGATGTTGTAGTCAGTGTAAATGGACCTTCCTTATCCTTCTTCTTCTTCTTCCTATCCGAAAACTAGGTTGTAATGTGGCCATACTGGTTGTAGATGAACATATGATTTTTCTCAAGTCTTTCCCGGAATTCCCCTGCTTCTTAATTTTTCTCTTTGTCACAAGAGAAACATTATCTTCATCAAATCCATCTCCCTTTTGTCCATTGCTCTAATTTTCTTCCTAGATCTCCTCCTGAGTGAAACCGTCCCATAATATGATCTAGTCTAGAATATGTTCTCGACCCACCGCACACTTCACAAAGACTTCCCATTTCTTGGTTAAGCCTTTCAATGTTGTCCTCACCAACTATGAATTTGAAATGACCTCCCCAACTACAGTCAACTCATATTTCACCTATGTTACCCGGGTAAGATAAGATGCTAGACTCTCACCCTTATTCATCTTAGTATCATGCAACTTGTCCTTTAAGGCCATCTTCCAGTTTTCATTATTCACCTCATACAAGTTTTTCAATGTCTCCCTCATCTCATAAGTTGTCTTCTTCTCAACTAAGTGTGGGATAAGTGAGTCCTTCACTCCATACAAAATAATCCTCTGAGCTTTGGTTTCCTTTCCCTCATGAACATCCAAAGCAATAGGTTTTTTTGTGGGAACAACTACTACAAAGATAACAAAGCTCCAAAGTTTGTTCTCCCTAAGAATAATTGACATTCTGACTTTCCATTGCAAGTAGTTGGAAATCCCTTCCAACCGATCCTCATATATGATGCAAGAAACCATATTCCTATTAATTATCTAATATAAAACAAAAAACCAAGTTTCCCCCTTCAAATACTTGCCAAAAATAACACTTCTCATTATAACTCAGAGCACCTACTCTGATACCATGTAGAAAATCGTTAACAAAACTACACTAACTTACATAGGAATTTTGTCAAACACTTAGTAAACACAATTTTTTGTCTTAAATGAACTCTGATATTTAATAACCCATATTAAACTATATCATAAGAATAAACACACATTACTATTAAAGTAGTAGTGGAAAATAACAACGAATAACAATCACAAAACACATGTGCACACTCAGATTTTTGCAACCAGCCAAGGAAAACCCCAGTTTGGGGAAACCAACCAAGAGAGATTTATTATCAGCTTCAAGAATAATTAAAATCTATAACAGTAATACATGGCACCAAGAGAACACTTACAGGTACCCATAATTGTCCCACAATTTCTTCCTAGAAACCTGTGCCCAAAAGTATGTACTGTTGTTTGACCCTGCTAAAATCAACACCTCGAAAATAGTGCCAAAATGTTGTTGTATGATATGATATGTACGAATTTACTGCAACAAGAAAAACCATCAAACTACCTCAAAAATCATTCCATGATCCACCTCGATTGTTGTTCCCTCTTTCATGTTGTACGACCTGTACAGATCCATACAGTACAACCTCCCACTCAACAATAAACTTCAACAACTTCACACATAAATTTATCCTTGGGATTTATGCCCAAGATCCCTTTGAAAGCATGCCAAAACGGTTGCATACACTTTCTTCTTTCTCTCTCTCAAATCCCTCTTGACTTGTGTTTCACACTACCCTAGGCTTAGTCGTATAACTAAAAAATGACTTTTCACCTTCCCCATCCCTAAATCCAATGGCCAAGATCCAATCTTGCCTTTACAAGATCAAGGGACATGATTCATTCCATCCAAAATAAATCACTTACATTTACTAAAGTGATTTTCCACGTTATGACATAAGTGCACTTTATGACATAAAGTCACTTTAATAAAATATTAGAAGGCCACTTTTACAAAAAGTCACTTTAATAACAGAGTCACTTTATTACAACTTTATAAAATGCCTATTACAAATTCAAGTGCCTAGTAGTGCAAATGCAAGGTCACTTCCGCATACAAGACAAAATATTTAGAGTACCTCTTGAGCTATAAAAGCTAACAGAAATAAATTAGGGAAAGAAAACAATTAACCATCAATGAGGTCCTTAGGGTAGGAAATCCCCTCAAATTAGTTCCCAAATGATCATTTTAGTCCTAAACACAAGAGGTGAGGGTGCCCCAAAACAATAAGCCCTAAAAATATTTATCATAGTTTATAATCTAGATGTATTTTTTATTCAATAATCTATGTGTGGTGGGCCAAAAGTTGTAGGTTTTTTTATCATTTTTCGAAAGATTGGTATTTTTGTTCAGTGGATGGATTGTCAAAAATATTGATTAATGGATGGAACAAAATTTTGATACAATTTCCACAAATTTCTTGTCCTCAAGTATAAAGTTAGAAGTCAAGTCTAAAAACATGGGGAAGGTATATAGAATAATAAATTTGCATCGACCATATGTGTTGGAAGTCTAGTTTTCATTGATGTCAACAGTGTGCAAGACACAAGCTCGGAGAAATAGCATAGCATCGTGCAGATATTGCGTAGGACACAAGCTCATATAAATAGTGTTTCATCACGTGTAAATTGTGCAGGACACAAGCTCAGGAGAAATAGCAATGCATCGTGCATAAATCACACAGGACACAAGCTCATGAGAAATAGTGTTTCATTGCGCAGAAATTGTGTAGGACACAAGTTTTGGAGAAATATTGCTACATCGTGTAGGAATTGTGTAGGACACAAGATCAAGAGAAATAATGGTGAATTGTGTAGAGATTGCACAGGAAGCAAGTTCAGGAGATAGTGTTGCATCATGCAAAGATCACACAGGATGAAAGTTCAGGAGATAGTGTTGCATCACGCAGAGATCGAACTGTTGAAAAATTCTAGATCAATGGTGATAGGCATACCATGCTTCTTCCATCTAATCTACTGAGCATGGCATAGAAGTAGTATTAAAAACACATTGTTGAGTCACCTATCATGCGCGACATGAAATTAGTATTAAAACTACATCATTGAGTCCCCTACCGCGGGTGACATGGAAGTAGTATGAAAACCACAGTGTTGAGTCCCCTACCACACGTGACATGGAAGTAGTATTAAATCTCATTGTGACAACTTCCAAAGATACGAAAGGTGTAGCCTCATTGTGACAAGTTTCGAGGCATGAGAAGTGAAACCCCATTATGGAAAGTTTCAATACATAAGAGACACAACCTCATTGCAACAAGTTTTTAGGACACAAGAGGCACAACCCCATCACAACAAGTTCTGAGACACAAGAGACACAGTCTCATTGCAAAATTTTTCAAGACATGAGAAGTATAGATCCATTGAGACAAGTTTCAAGGATTCGAGAGGCGCAACCCTATTAAGAAAAAAATTCAATACATGAGAGGCACAACCCCATTGCGACAAGTTCCTAGACACAAGAGACACAACCTCATTGCAACAATTTTCCAGACACAAGAAGTGCAACTCCATCGCAACAAGTTCTGAATATCCGAGAGACACATCCCTATTACTAAAAGTTTCGAGATACAAAAAACACATCACCATTGTGACTTAAGCCACGATTCTTTCCCTAAGTCAAATACCTTGGAAATGGGTTGAAGGAAGTGGATGGGTTCCCAAGACAATTAGGAGTGCAAATCAACGTTCAATATTGAATCATCATCGTGATCCAATGATAGCCAAGTTTCGATGAAACTAGAGCTCTGTGTAATGATGAAAGTGACAGTGTAATGTAATAAGGAAGATTGACATAACAAAGAAATAAAACATAAGCAATTTAAAGGGTATTTAAAGTCAATTCAAGTTAATTTCAATAACGGCCTATTGTTTATGAAGAGGTACATTGATTCATTGAAGAGACATAATGGTTAAGTGATGCATACCATTTGCTAAGATATATAAACCCATTAGAATGAATAATGAAAGGGTGACTCAGGATATATATGAGTATACCTGAAGCAGAGTCACCATAACATATGAGAGTAAAAATAAAAAATGTCCAGTGAGGGTGGAAGGGAAGAGCTAGGAAGGATTGTAGTCCTCTTCGAATAAAATCTTGAAATAGCCAGGGGGATGGTGCCTCCTTTCAAGTTGGTTCTTGAAAAATCCATGGGTTTGGAGCCTCCTTTCAAGTTGGTGCTTGAAGAAACAGAGAATTGCAAATTCCTTGAGTAGGTGCTCAAAAAAGGAAGGGGATTTGTGTCTCCTAGAGTTGGTGCTCTAAAAAGGATTGGTATCCTTAATAATCACAACTTGTTGTAATACAAACATTTCAATTCTTATTACTGATAAATAATTAATTATTTTTAAATTCATTGTTAATTTATTATTGTGGTTGAATGTTTTTTAAAAAGAACTACTAATTGGATAAAATGTAATATTGATTCACCCCCCCTCTCAATATTTCCAACAATTGGTATCAGAGCAAGGTTCCTTCACCACGGTATAACCACTGGAAGGTATATCCTAAAGAATCCAATGGATCAACAACAAGGAATGTCATCCAAAATAGCACCATTGTTCAAAGGATATGGCTATTTTTTGGAGAATACGAATGAAGAGTCATTTGATGGCACTTGGATTTGATATTTGGCAATATGTAGAAGATGGATACACTGCACCATCTTCCCCACAAATTGATGTTGTTACAAATAAGTTATACAATGACAATTCAAGAGCTGTTAATGTCATTTTAAGTGGATTATCTAGAAATGTATTTGAAAAAATAATGCACTACAAATCAGCCAAAGAATTATGGGACAAACTTAAAATTATTTATGAAGGAGATGGTAAGGTAAAACAAGACAAACTTCAAACACTCATAGCATAGTTTTAAAATCTAAATATGAAGGAAGACRAAAATATTGCAGAATATATTCAGAGAGTAGATGAGATAGTCAACTCAGACAAAGCATTGGGTGAAACATTAGAAAAAAAATATATTGTTCAGAAAGTGTTGAGATCATTGCGTATGAGATATGATGCCAATATATCTACATTAGAGGATAGATACAACCTTTACAAGCCACTATGGATGAACTCCATGGAATCCACATAGCCTATGAGATGAGGATAGGGAAAGAAAGACCATCTAAAGGGGAAACTTCCTTCAAAGAAATAAAATCTAGGAAGAATCAGGAGAAAATTTCCAATAAAGATCAATAAGAGATATTTGATGAAGAGTATGCAAAATTCATGAAAAAGCGTTAAGAAAGAATGGTAAATTTAAAAAGGAAGCTAAATGTTTTAGCATGTAGCAGAATTTGGACATTTTCCAACAAATGAACCTATACGTAACATCCGTAGCGGTAAAACTTATTCTTTGGACACTTGCTCGCAGGTATTCTGATTTTTATGATGATGAACACTTAACCTTGATGATGATGGGTCATGATTGATGACATGATGTTTTACTATTGCTATATACGGTGATATTGACTCGGTTTCGTTGAGTGTGCAGGTTTTAGGACCTTGAGGATGTAGAGGGCATCGGTGGAACTCCCTTGGACTCAGTTGAGTCGAGGGGAGTGGAGCCTATTTGAGTTGTTTTCTACGGTGATATTATTGTGGTTTTGATGATATGCTATTGATTTCATGATATATTGTTGACATGATATGACATGATGGTTGATGATACGGTGGCGGAAGCGCTTTACGACCGGACACATATATGGATTAAAGGGGCCACATACGAGTTCCAAAGAGATTGAGGCAGAGGTGTATGCGGCGATACCCGCAGCCTATTAACACTCCGTAGGTAACCGGTATGGATTAACGTTACCTAATAGTTAAAGGGGATTACTGATAATAGTGGTGACTACCGGCTGGTCGCTCCGCGATTCGAAATGTAGGTTAACGATTACCTAGTTGAGGGGATCCACGATCTCTTGAGTGAGCTGACTGCGGCAGTCATCCGCATTGATTAAGAAGTATGATAAAGGCGAGGCCTTATTCCTTGACCCTTAGTCTCCCACAAGTTCACGGCCGAGATGTTGACTCGGGGTATAGATTCTACCAATCCGTCGAGTCAGCAAGTGGCACCCTTAAGGCATGTGGTGCATCCTGAAGTGCATGTCGCGGAAAGAAATGCAAGTCAACGAGTGACACCCTTGGAGCATGTGGTGCATCACGAAGGGCACGTCACGTGTCGCTGGAAAATGCAAGTCCGGTAGCGAGTAGCACCCTTGGAGCACGTGGTGCATCCTGAAGAACGCGTCGGCCTTAGCGGAAACAAAGCGAGCGAGTAGCAACCTTGGAGCCGCGTGATGCGTCTGAAGAACCGTCATGGATGATGATGATGAGACAAATTAGATGACCCTAAAACCTTAGCGCCTGATAAAAGTGCCGAAGCGACTCCCCTAATTAGAGGTGTAAGCCTGTTCAAGTCTAAACCTAAATTAAAACATCTAAGTTAAATTTGACAAGCACTAAGAAAATATCCTACAAAAAAAAAACCTAGGGGAGTAAGCTAAAAGCCCTCTAAGGTGTAAATTAAAGGGATCTTCCTAAAGTAAAGGGGATTAGAAAGAAGCGGGGAATTAAATTAGAATTGAGAGCCATGACACTGATGATGAAGAAGAAATAAAATTTATTAAAAGTGTGGGAGTATAAAGCTAGGGTTAAAGTATATTGAAAAGTTTAAAAACCACATTTATCTTTTTGGGTTCAAAATAAAAAATAACAAGAGAATTAAATAATAGAACAAAAGAGACAAAATTGAGGGAGTAAATTAAAGAGATGTTTAAGAGGTGATTAAAGGAGTAAATTAAGGAGAGTTAAGGAGTGATTAAGGGTAGAATTAAAGGAGAAATTTAAAGGAGTGGTTAAGGAGTAATTTAAAGAGATGATTTAAAGACGATTTTGGAATGAGAGGTGGGTCTTTTAATAATTAAAATTAATTTTGGAGAACCCGAGGAGGCATGTGGGCCCGGTGAGGCATTAGAGGGTTAGTGTCAAATTAATTAGTGTGGTTAAGAAAGGAGGTCAGTCTAAAGGAATTCTATAAAGGAGGAAAAACGAGAAGGAAGAAGAGCAGTTAGGCGTAGCGTTCACGCTACCGAATTAACTTGGCAGTTTCTTGTGAGGAGTTGGGGTTTTGTCTCAAATTTGTGATTGATTACTGGTAGCTCAACCCGTTGAGAGCTAGGCTGAGGCAACTAATATATCTTTGGTTCTTATTGCCCCAGGGCTCGGGGCTAAGAGAGTACCCCTAAGCGTTTTGTTTGGGAGAGATGGGTAAATTCTGATCACAAACTGGCGAGGGCCAGCGGCATGGTATGGGGGCGTTATCCAGGGTTCTTGTGTGGCCCCTTTGAGGCTCAGGGGGCTAAGGGGGAAGAAGAGTACCCCTAGCGTTTGGCTGGGAGGTACCGGTGAGCCTTCTACGGTCGGCAAGCAGGACGCGGCATGGAGCGCGGGACGTTGTCCGAGGAAAGCAAAAGGCAACGGTATGATTTTAACTGGTGAAGTATAATGCATTTTTACTTTCGGCAATTTAATGTTATTGATGTTGAAATGGTAGATTTGTTAAAGCGTTTTATATTCGGCAAATTATTGTTATTGGTGATAATATGATGAGATTGGTTGGCATTATAGTTTGCAATTCCGTTCCGCAATGATATTGTAGAGTTTGTTTATATTCTGATCATGTGTCACTTCAGTTATGATGTCACGTGTTTTTGCATTGATATGAATTAGGTGATGTTGTTAATTTCTTATTTGTTAAAAAGAAAAAGGTAAAATTTCCTATTGTACTTCGCTATTCATAGACATAACGAAGGGTACGTTACATATGGTATCAGAGCCGGTTCGACCCGTGACTTGGGGTTCGCTACGGCTTTCGTTGACATGAGTGGGTTTTATTATACCGTTGTTGATTGAGTAGATTGTGTGCATGCGCAGTAATCTTGGTTAGAGGACGCCGCGGAGGGAGACGACGGGGTTTTAATCTGAGTTGAATGCGTTGATCTGCACTTGATAATTGTGAATTGAAGAATACCCCTGCGTTTTATAACAGTGATTGAAATTTACCCTTGCGTACTGTTTATTGGCATCTTGACACTGTTAGGCATCCGTTTACTGGCCTGTTTTCTTGTTGTTCCCCTGCCCCTGGGCGTTTTGGCTACTGTAGGTGAGGCGTGCTGCCTCTGTCGCTTTTAGGCGTTGCAATTGATTTTGGCGTTACCACCTTTGTCTTGTGCGTTTTTACAACCCTGAATACCAATCCGAGACCCTTTACTTTTCGTTTAGCTCGGGGTCTGCGTTTAAATCTCAGTGGCCAACCGGGACTGTTTTTACCTAGGTCTATTTTAGGATTTCGTTTCAAAGACATGGGCGTTTAACCCCTTGTGGTTGTGGTGTGTGTCTTATTTTATAACAAGGTGCGCATCAATTTCCGCGGGCATTGCGCAGACAGGCGCGTGTATTTGAGTTGATTTCATGCATTCCTTATGTCTGGGCAACGAAATCAGTGGCGCGTTGTTTCTTTTGCGGGTGGGTCTGCGTTTTCGTCGCCCTCCTTGCCTGGTGCGTGCCCTCCCCTGCTGCAGGATTAGTTGACTCCGCATGCCGGTTAGTGTGCACACAGGCTGGTAAGGTTATAATTATGGCGATACTGTGGGTTGAACTCGAGTGCTGACAGTTAAAGGATGGGTAGGAAGCTTTA